>VDFB02058727.1:0-37064 GCA_007258455.2 Sequoia sempervirens
AGATGCATTCAAGAACTTGAGATCGCTATACTTCAAGACATACAGGGAGAAGTGTTTCTTAGCATGCATAAGGACATTGAAGTACTTACTAATTCTAATACTTTTCATTAGGAGTGGTTATTTGGCCTTTATATCTTGTCTAGAGGATCTATACATGCCAAAGATTACACAATTGTTCGAAGCATCAAGTTGTAGCTAAATACGGTAACACTCTTTTGACATAGTCCTTTCTTACACTCTGGCATCTATTTTTCCCAGCCCGTAAATGGATTTGCATGAATATAAGGCTTTCTTCAAGTAGGGTCTTATGACCATCTATATAGTAGAATTTTTTGGTGTTTCAGTAGTGTAGTTGTTTCCTTTCCTATTTGTGTTCTTGTCTCATTTTTGGCTTGTGCCTGGTTTGCCCTCCACCCTTCTCTAGGCAATCCCCTATCTTCATGCCTATCTTTTGACTCCATACCCAGTGGACTTAGACTAGTCTACCTATGATTCTAGAGTTCTCTGCATTTCGCCAGGAAATACAATGCGCAGTCAGAGCTAATGTTACCCCTTAAAATTTTATTTCGAGATTATTCATTTAAAAGTATATCCTTATGTGGTAACTTGTGCAAGTTGCAGATTCATCAAGTTTCATAACTATCACGGTCTTGTCAAATTCCTGAACCAAGTCACTAAGTTTTAAGTTTTAGGAATCACCCGATCTTTGTAAACCTTTGGAAAGGATGTTCTATCTTATCGGGATATCGAAAGTTTGGGAAACTCCAGAAATCTCGACTTATGGTTTCAAGGTTTTAGTTTGTAGCGACCAAGTGACTTTTGTCAGATGTATTGTTTACGAAGTATCAATGAATTTAATGAAGTGTGCGGCGCCTTTAAGGAATGCTTTCTCTAGATTCTCAGGATGACAATGGAAATTTAAAAGTAATCTTTAAAGATCTCCAGAAAAGATAGCTCTTTAATAAGGAAGTTAGTGAAACTATTTGACACGTTTTGCTTAGCGAATAAATGACACTTTCTGCCACCAGAATTAAATAGGTTTGCATGTAAGGAAAGGTGACAGTATTTTTGATTTCATAGGTTTCTCAAAATGGTACTTCCAGGTGATGTCAAGGAATGGGAAGATGAGCTTGTTCCTATGCTCCAACCTAATGTGAATTGGCCAGAGGAAGAACAATTTGACATTGTCTCTCAGCTGCGTTCACTGGCTTGGAAGGAGAAAACCAGTTATGTGAACTGCAACAGGACCATCCAAGTTTTGGATGAAGAAGAGGAATGTGCCAAATTTAACAATTTGGTTATGGAAATGCAATTGGAGCTGCATAGTGTTCCGGCACCACCAGTGGTTTAGCGACATGCATGGAATCTTCCCGTGACATGGAATAATAACATCTTTCTTTAAACAGTTATCGTCGGTCATTTTCAAGACCGTTACTTTTTGTAATGTAACAATTTCGGATATACATGTATATATAGGCCTCTAGGTTAATAATAGAGGGGATCTTTTTCACTCGATAATAGGGGAACTAAAGGGTAGTTTCTGTTTTCACACTGTCTTTACAGCAATTGAGTCTTTGAACTCATATTTTGTATTGGGGAAAATAAGGAAATATGGCTAAATCTTTGAGTTTAATAATATTTTCTTGATTATAGATGTCTTTGTGCCTTTCTAGTCATTCTTCTATATGATATTATGCTATGTCAGATTGTGTCAATGCTTTGTTTTCTGAATCTATGAATTCGGTATTAAATCATCTCTGGGAATGATTTGTTGTTCATCTTTTCCTGTTTACCGATTGGGGTTGTGGAGTATGTGAACTTTGAGTATTAAATCTGCATCCTTTTCATTTTAGTTCTAAATGTTCACATCTATTTCATGGTTATGGATGGATGTTAGTAAACCTTTCCTGCTTTCTGGTTAAAAGCACACCTAGTATTTTCCATTCATTGCATATCTTAAGAGGGAGTTGTACCTCTAAAATTTAGAGTAAAGTTGTCAATCCAATGGTCAATCCAATGGTAACTTCTCCAACTGTTAGTGTTGTTTGTTCTTCTCTCTGGGTGATTTGAGTCATTTTTTGTGTTTATTTTCAAAGGACAAATCTATCAACTAACACAATATCAAGCATAGAGGCAACGAAGTGCAAGCACACATCAGTGTTAACTTGGTATTTATCCTTGTATTCAAGGCAATCACATGCCAAAACCCATTTCATGGCTATGATAGCCAGTGAGTGTTTATTATTTGTCATCCTTTTTAGGTGCCTAGTTGAGATCTCGCCTAAAAATGTCATCTGGGACTTATGACAAACCAGCCTAATTGGGGTATTCATGCTAGCAAGTGCTCTAAAACTATCTTAGAACTATCTCTTCAAACTTCCCAAGTCTAGCCTATGAAAATACTACGCAACTGCTAAGCCAATTACTTATTACCAACTATGCTTAAATCACTAAGTGTGATTTTGCTACTACCTAGGTGCCTATTTATAGAAAAAGCAAGGAAATGTGTGGTAATTTGCTTACCATAAATGTGATACTAATCAAGTACCAGCTTGAAAGTCATGTCAAGGCTTGCTCAAATTTCCCACCCAGTTGCATCTGCTGAGTACGGCTTGCTACTTGCAAAACTAATAAGGGCTAATTAATTAGCCTAAGCTGGTGGCAGTAATCGGCTGTGTTATGCACGGCCAAATGTTGAGGTGTCATTCTCCAAGTGTTTTGCAAACTCCAAGGCCGAGCTCATATCTTTTCAAACACTGATTGCATCTTTGGCTTAATCATTCCTTTTGGGATATTAATTGCCAACGCATACAAATGCTTCAGCTACTAGCAAATCGTCAACTCAAGTTCCAAGGAAATCATGTTGTACAACACAATTGCAATTATCAATTCTTGTCTTTTCAAAATGGCAAGTGATTCATTTCGCACAAGCCAAAAGGATGGCGGTAGATGTCGAATTAAATATAAAAAGGGTAACTCTTGTCTACCACCTTGAGAAAAAGTAGTTAGGTGTTGCATGCAAAATGTTTAGGCACTTAAAAGGATTTTTCAAATATGCTACTCAGAGTGAAAAAAATTTCTAGTGCACAACTAGAGCCGGGGTAAAATTGCAGAGAAGTTCAAGCTAAGCAGAAGCTTCCCGCAAAGAAAAAATGGTAGAAAATTTATGAAAAGAGACATAGGGGGAGGCAACATGAAGCTTATTTAAAGCAATGCGAGTAGCACAAGCCATCAACGTCTTAGAAAAAAATTCTTATTCCGCACCTGGTATTCCAGATAAGCCAAAGTGGGCATGTTATTTCTCAAAAACATTGGTTTAAAACCAAAAGAGGTTGCCAATCTCTTGATACATTTTTGGCTAACGTACAAGGCCAAATGATGAATTTGAACCTTCTTCTCTTTAGGCTCTGCCAAACCTAGGTGGGTATATCTATGCAAGTAAATCAAACTTAGATTGTGTGTTTCCAACTTAAACAATCTTTCCACAATGGCAATTGGAAGTGGAGAGATGCAGACCTATTTGGTATGAATTGTATAAGCAATATCAAAGTAAAATTTAATATGTTCAGATAAAAAATGTGAGGCTTTGGAATAAATTTAATGAAACTAAATAAATAAAATGGGTGAGACCAGTGCCTTGTTGGGTATATGGAGTTAAATGAAAACCTAAGATGAGTGGCTTATACTTGGCAAAAATTCTAGCTGTTTAGAATACCAGTATTTGTTTATAACTTGTATAAACATGCAAAAATGTAATTACCAAATTCTTCTTAATGATCCAAATGACACTTCCAAATTACTTTGAATGACTGAAAGGATTTAATCTTTTCTTGAAAGAACCAATTAATCATACCACACAAATACAACAAATGTGCATCGATAAGTTGAATCTATACTTGATATATCAATTTAAATAATTGAGAAATATCAACCTTGGAGACAACCTGATAATATCTTCTATTAATTCAACAAACAATTGATACCAACATAGTGCCACCAAATCAAATATTTTTCATTAACTTCTTCAAAATTTACACATGCATCCTGGTCTTTTGTGATGTAAACATTGTAGCTATCCCTATTTGCCTATTTTCTTATATCTAATCTAATGTCTCCTTTTGGTTTTGGTCTCTCGAATTTATATGAGAGGCAACAAGCTTCAGACCAAAGGTCATGTCTTTTGGTAACAAAACATAATCATGAATTTAAGCATTACTGAAATAATTAAAAATAGACATGTGCTCCAATCCGTCAATCTTCGAGTAAAAATCCAATGGTCATCTAAGACCTATGCAAAGCCTTTACTGTATGATTAACCTTTCCTTTTAATGATGATGATCAATCCTCGTCTGAGCCCAAATACTTCTCCTACCATTTACTTATTGTCAAATCATTTGGCCATTTGAATTCTTGAGAAGCAGTAAGATTTGTGAAACAACTCTTTCATTTATTATTGAGCAAGTTCCTGACATCTACCACAAATTTTGTGTATCCATTGTCTAGTATTACAATTCCATCAAGCAAAGTATGAAACATGTCAAGGCTGGTATCCCCATCATTTTGTATGTGTGTCAAACACTGAGAAACCATTTGATCAAACTCATCCTTCCACTCATCCACACCTTTTCATTGATTATCACCTTTAATGACTAAAGGGCTAAAGATGTGTTTTATTGAATCAAATGCATTCCTTTTATTCTCCACTTTCTTCTTCATGTCTATTAAATACTTGTGCTCCTCAATTACCTCCTTTACCATTTCCTGAGTAGGTTTTAGCCTTGGAGGGGCATCTGGATCCCTTTGTGTTGCCTTGTATAAAGTAGTTAGAATGTGATAAGTGGGATCCCACTTCTTCTAGAGTTCCTCTAGGATAGGGGAGTTAGCACTTATATGTTCCAAAGCTTTAACCAGATTGCTAAAGCTCTCATGTACTCCACCTATCTTTTCCTTCAATATCTCAATTTTGTGCTCCAATATTTTTCTCAAGGTATCCAGGATGCGACGCTTGACATCTTCCATATTGTGCTTCTTTAGCTTATCAATTTCTTCTTTCATCTGTTCTATCTGTGGGTCTTCAGCTTGACTAGTGGGTGATAAACAACTATCTCATCCCCCCTCACTGTTGTAGCCTACTGTGATTGTTGTTTCAACTTGACATTTTCAATAAACAATTTATTTACTTCATCATTTCACAATTTTAGTCTTTTCTCATATTCAGTTATTTTCTTCTCCATGTTCTCCACCACATCTTTGGTGAACATTGTTGAATGCATAGTTATGGTTGCAGCCTCTGTAGGAGTTGTATCCTTCATTTTCCTCACCATGGTTGACCCCCTCATTTCTTTCACTACATCTAAGAGTCTGGGATTCCTTGTGCTCTTTTGCTTTGTCCATAAGGCAAGGGTTTGAGTGGTAGGGTTATACCCTATTCCTGATACACCTTCCTCTGAGTCAAACTCTAGAACCAAAATTGGATCATCTTGTGCTCTAATTTGATCCAAAAGAAACACCTTAGAGAACTCCATCCCTTGTATGATCAACATGTCACTTTTCAACACTAATTCTCTTGATTCCTGGGGGGTAACATTGATATTGTCAATATTTAATTATGCCAATGTTTGGGCCTGAACTTCAGCCTGTTTTGAATCATTGGCTCCAATGAGATTGATCTTTAACCTTTCACCAAACTGCTTCATTTTCATCTTGATCCAAAAATATTTAAATTCATTAGTATGAATTTTCATCCTCCATAAACCTTAGAGAGGCAACTACCCTCTCATCATCCTGAATTTCATCACTAGCTTCCTCTAATATTCTGATTTTTGGATCATGGTGCTCTTGGATTTTCTATTGCTCTGCCACTTCCTTCATCTCAGTTAAAGTCAAAACTGCTTCCTGTTCCTCATCACTCGATCCATAATTAACTAATGACTCAATTTTTTGTTTCTTTTCCTGAGGCTCATGTGTGGGAGAAGGAGGGGATGGATGTGCTGGTGATGGGGGAGGTGTATGAGATGTGGGTGATTTGTGTTATGGTTGTTGGGGTACAAGAAGTGGAATCAACCCTTCATCTTGGGCCATCTTATAAAATTCATCAAAATTTCCAAGGATCAACTGCATCCTTTTTAGGAGATTGGGTTCCTTAGCAAAGAACCCCTTGAAATTCTTATTCTTTTCCTTCTTTTGTTCCTCCCATCTCATCATTATTATTCATCTCCTTCTTGTCTAGAATACATTTGCAAAATATACCAAATTCCTTATCACATCTTCCTCAGAGTTAAATGCATGAGATATTGCCCTCTTTGTAAGCAAAGTCCTTCTGGTCATATTAATGTGATCCTCTGGGTCACATACTCTTTATTTTCCGTACTTGAGGGGATAGTTGACCCTCATGAATCTTTGTAGCTCCTTTAACATATTTTATCCAACCGAAAACTCTTCAAACACTGTTAAATTAGGAAAGAATGTGCCTTTTCTCTGATTCCTCATTAGATCATGTTCCATCCAGAGCATCTGACACATAAACTCCAAAAAGTATATTCTAGCAGGCACAAATTTTGGAAAAATATATGGTGCTTGGTCACAACCATACACACTAATGATAGTATGTTGTGGCATTAGGAACCAATCAACATATTTATAAGCCTTGGTTTGGCTTGTACTGCATTGACCTCATGACATTCATCAAAGGTTGTGGCAACTTTGGTGTTGAAAAACCAAGGGAAACAATTATTCTAACAACAAAATCATCTCTAAACACAACTAGATCATCCCTAAACTCAACAAAATCACACTCAGTGCATCTACTATCCCAAATATAGCACCAATTCTATATAGGGAGCCTAACTCCATTCTATTGTGTGCATAATTTCATCCTCTTAGTCCATTTTGTTTCATTTTGATACAAAATCAAATGACATAACAAAGAATATTTCCTAAAAGACATGGGAGCCTTAGCCTCTTTGACCTGCAACAAGCCCTCATGAATTTGTTCTTCAATCACAGAAGCAAAATCAAATTCAACATTTGACTCTGAATGTTGAATTATCATAGCCATCCTCATCAATCCTACTGAAATGTTATCCTTTTCATCTATTCCAAGAACCTGACACAATGCATGATATGTATTCTTGAAGTAAACCTAAAAATCAGACACTGGAAAAGGTTCTACTTTTGAGGAGGGGATGGAAAGTATCCTGTTGTTATCACCCCTTTTCATGTGCAGGGGGAGTTCATCACTCCTATAAGTTCTCCTTAACCTTATGTATTCTTGTTCCAATTTCCCCAAATTCACTTCTATAACAGCTTGTTTGTCTAGGTTGAAACACTTAATAATGGCTTCCCTTGAAACATCTACTAAACACCCACCATCTGGGAGCTTGAAAATCTTTGTTGGGGCATGGTATCAATTGGTTAGGGATTTAATCAACTCAATTTCAATGAAAACATTTGGAACTATCGATTTGTCCAAGTCAAGGGTCCACGGGTTTGATGTTGGGACCTTGTTATTTATGTTTTTATAAAAATACCAGTACAAATTCCAACCTGACTAAGGAATGATAGGGTCTCTACATCCTTGATTTGAGTCTCTAAAAACTTTCTTTGGCCCCTTATCTACTGATCCAAGTAGTAAATTAAGCAATGGAGACTGTAAAGAGGGTTTACTAGCTTTCGGTTCATCTTTCTTAGCTCCTACTTCTGATTTCTTTGGCGCCATTGTTATAAATTCAAGGAGTAGTGAATAGAGCTTACTCAGAATATAGTTTTCCTTGGAGAATTTCTTTCACTTCCACACCTTGAGCTCGTCTGCAGTTAGCCTTTGCTGCTATGAATGAGAAATCTCAATCTACTTTATTTATTTCCATACCAAGCCACATTAACTCTCGAATCATAAATTCTCATCATTCAAATCTTTTGCATTAAGCTCAATTTTATATTTTGAAGTTGATTGATGTGACTAGCCTACTTTAAATGTTTCAACAGTATCTTACTGCATTTCCTTGCATCATTTTTCACCCCCTATAGTACCATGGTACATATTGTTACCATGCTTTAGTATACTACTCTATCACGGGCTATATTCTGACCCTCTGCAGTATAGCGGTTTCCCTTCATCACTGTTCTTCATCTCACGATCTATCGCGAGCTCTGTTCCATCCCTCTATGGTATAGTGGTCTCCTTTTGTTAATACTAATCATTATACCGCTCTACCACGGGCTAAGCTTTAACCCTCCATAGTATAGCGGTAAAATGATATAGTGTTAGCTTCCTTTACCGTGATACCGTGACCCATTTTGCAAGAGGCTGCAGTAAGGAGGTATGAGGTCGGGGCTATATAGGGTAACCAATGTGGTAGCGATATGGTGGTAAAAGGATATTTTGGCTTCATGGATGGTAGTAGAGTGATTTTTTATGAAAATGATGGCATGAATTTTGATTTCAACTAATAAAACCCTTAGAAAAAAAAATTATGAAATTTTTGGTCCCAACAGCGGCTCCAGTTGGGGATGAGTGATTTATTAATCACTGCAAGAATCCAGAATCTCTAGTTACAGACCAATATTTGAGAAGGTGTGAAAATGGAAGGTGGAGTGGATGGAATGAATAAGGATATGGAGATGGGAAATAATGGAGATGGAAATGAACCTACACTACTGTACATGGAAAGAGAATTTGTTTTTAATGAGGGAAATCTAGGATTGTCCATGTACTAGCAAGTCCTAGTCCCTTTTTTGATTTTCTAAACTACTGTACATGGAAAGAGGTTATTTTAAGAGGCTTATCAAGAATTGTCCATGCACTGGCAATCCTTAATCCTTTGGTACTCCTCAAGAAAAGAAATTCTTTAGAAATTGCCCATGTATTGACAATTCTTGGTCCTCACTAGACATGTTCTTCAAATAATAAGAATCTTCTCCTCCCTTGCCAGTGATAACAAAGGGCCCTAACCACAAGGCCTCAAATTTTCCATGCTTTCCCTTCTCCTGACATCTAGCATTCCACATCAACACCAAATCACTCACCTTAAATTTTATATTCTTGGATTTCTTATCAAAAAGGTACTTCATTTGAGATTGCAGCTTTGCATTTTGCTTATGAGCCATTCTCCTTATTTCATCAAGCTCTGCAAGTTGCTCCATTCTCTCCTCCATTGGTTCTGGAATGTCTAAATCTTCTTGAAGGATGAAATTATAAACTGGTAAAAGGTTCTGCAATGGCATCCTAGCCTGTGTCCCATACACCAGCTCAAATGGAGACTTTCCAATTTCCTTCTTCACAGTAATTATGTCTGCCCACACAACCATTTTTAATTTTGAATCTCAGGCCTTCTTATTTCCATCTAACATCATTCTTATGATCTTCAAGATACTTTTATTGTTGGATTATGTCTGGCCATTTGTTTGTGGGTGGCAGGGGGCAGCATAAGAAATAGTAATACCATATGTGTTGCAGAAGCTTTTGAATTCATTAGATCTAAAACACATCCCATTATCTATGATCAATCTTACTGGTGTACCAAATCTGGTTATGATATTCTCCATTAGGAAATTTATTACCACCTTAGTTTTTGCTTGCTTTGTTGGGATTGCCTCTACCCATTTAGTGAAATAATCAGTAGCCATTAATATCCATTTATGTCCCCCACTTGAATTTTCTTGTATCTACCAAATAAAATCAATTCCCCATTGGTGGAAAGGGGCTTCTACTTGTAATAGTCTGAGTGGTAAGGCTCCTTGATATTTCATCTTCCCTGAGAATTTCTGGCAAGCTTCACACCTCCTTACATATGAAAAGGAATCATTAAAAACCTTAGTCCAATAATAGTCTGCCCTAAGAATCTTATGTGTTGTTATTTTAGCAGAATAATGGTTTCCACACACTCCTTCATGCATCTCTCTCAATACATGTTTTGCTTGTGATTCATCCAAACACAATAACAACACCCCATCCCTGTTTTTCCAAAATAGATCACCTTTTAAGAATACATACTTAGATGCTTGTAATTACAGTGTTCTCCTCTGATTATCATCCAATCCTTTAGGGCACTTCATGTGTCTGAGATAATACACTATGTTTGTATACCAAGAAGTATGGTCAATGCTTGCAACTACACCATCCTGGTTTTCTATATTACATATTTGGTTAGCTTCAATGTTTGTTTCTACCATTAGTTTGGCCAAACCCTGTCCCCTTACTAACTTGTTGATCTAGATTTCCATATTAAATTCTTGGATCTTATTGATCCATCTACATCTTTTCCCTGTGACTTCTATCTACACCAAGATATCCTTCACAGCTGCATGTGGTACATATGCAATTACTTCGGCTCCAACTAGGTATGGGCTAAAAGCTTTTGTTGCTTTGACCAATGCATATGCTTGTTTCTCCATGGTATCATACTTTAATTATGCTCCCTGTAGTGACTTGTGAAAGAAGGATACAGGATCATGGCCTTCATCGTTCTTGTGTAACATAACAATTGTTATGGTGTGAAATGAGGCAAAAGAGAATATCTGAAAAGGTTTGGTAAAATCAGGAGATTTTAGAATGGGGGCTTCTTTGATGGCTTTTTTGATGGATATAAAGGCTTCTAGGGCTTCTGCAATCCAATCTATCTTTTCTCCCTTTTTTATCAATTTGGATATAGGTTTGACAATCTCAGCATAGTTTGACACAAACCTCCTAAAAAAATTAATTTTCCCAAAAAATGATTAAATAGCTTTGACAGTTTTGGGAATGGGGATTTTGTCTATGGCTTCTACTCTTTTAGGGTCGATTCTAATTCCTTCTTTCTACGCAATATGCCCTAAAGGTCTACCCTCTATGAAAACAAAGTGGCATTTCTTAGGATTAAGACTGATACCATATTCCAAAGCTCTGATGAATATCTTCTCCAAGTGTTCCACATGATCTTCTACCCTTTTGGAATAAGTAGTGAGGTCATCTTGGTATACTACCATTATAACATTAATTAAATATGCAAATGCCACATCCATGGCCCTTTGGAAGGTTGCCCCTGCATTTCTGAGACCTAGTGTCATTCTCACATAAACATATGTCCCCCATGGGGTAGTAAAAGTTGTCTTATATTGCTCAAACTCTTTAACTTTGACCTGATTGTAGCCAGAAAATCCATCCATAATTGACAATAACTCACACCCTATCACTCTATGAAGTATGACTTCCATATTTGGGAGAGGATAATTATCTTTGAGGAAGGCAACATTTAAATTTCTGAAATCTACATAGCCTATTATCCCCATTTTTCTTTCTTACTAAGACCAAATTTGAGACCCATGTTGAATGTCTAATAGGCTTGATAATTCCTCCATCTCTGAGTTTTTCCAGCTCCTCTTGCATCTTAGGCTCCAAAGTTGGGTTGATGGGCCTTTGCTTTTGCCTGAATGGCTTTTTGTTTGGTTTCAATGGGATCTCATGTTGGAATAAATCCTCTTTATATGCCTTGAGATCCTCATAAGACCAAGCAAAAACATGCTTGTACTTTCTCAACAATGTAATCAACATTTTTCTTATTGTTGGGCTTGTTTTCTTTCCAATATATACCTTTTTTGGTGCTAATTCAGTTCCCAGATTGACTTCTTCAACATCTTCTTTTTTAACTAGTGTCTGCTTCATGAGAGCTCGGTTATTCCCATCAAATTCTCTTTCTAATGCCACAAGCCCTTTTGGAAGTTTGTTAGTTTTTAGTTGCACAACTTCTTTTCCAAATACAGTCTGTTTTCAAACTATTTCCTCCAAAAAAGCATTGAAGTCAATCTCCTGAGCTTCATACTAATCTATACAATGAAGAAACTTTATGAGATTAGTATCATCATTGAAAATTTTCTAGCTATATATATTGTCAGGGATGGCAGGCCTTGTTTTAAATTCAACTTGAGATACCCAAGCCAAGGTGATATCATCTCTTCTTAGGGCTACATTAGCTAAAAAATTTGCCTTTATGTTTTTTGACCTATCTATCCATTCAATGGAGAAAGTATTGAATAATTCAATTGTATCCCATACAGCATTCCTATATTGTTTCAACCTTTTTTGTCTTGCAACATATCTCGACCTGACTTGTGAAATAATTAATTCAGAATCTCTCAAAACAGTTAGCAATTTGATCTTATGTTTAACAGCCATATTCAAACCAATTAGCAAGGCTTCATATTCTGCTATATTGTTTGTACATTCAAATGTTAGCAAAAATGAATGTTTGAATGTAGTGCCTTTAGGTGAGATAAACGCTATCCCTACTCCATTGCCTTCTTGGCTACATACTCCATCAAAATACATCTTCCACACTCCATGTTGATTCTTGGAAATATGTTTGTCAATTGGATCAGTATTAACTAATTTTGGCTGAGATGGTTCTATTTTGAAACTCCCTAAGTCTACATCACAAAAACAATTTAATTGATCTTGAGTCACATAGTCTACAATTTGATTCATCCTTGGTTCCCTATATAACTTGACCTCTTGACCATTTATTGGTATTGTAGCATAGGATAGGTCAAATTGTACATTTCCTCCCACCGCTGCAATCCACTGCCTTGACCAAAGCATTCCAAAATGAGGAGTATCAATCACAGTTATATCTATATTATAAGTTGCTTGTGGATAGGCAACCAATTTCACTTCTACATCTTTCATAACTCCCACCATTGGGATAGGTCTACTGTCCATAACATAACACTTTCCACCATTAGTATCCACCCATATGCCAAGTTGTTTCATAACCCCTACTAGCATGATATTGATAGCAGCACCAAAATTTATCATACAATTCCTCACCAATTTGTTATTTATAAGTAATGTAGTAAAGAATGGGTCAACTTGTGGAGGATTTATCAATTCATCACCTAGACAAACCTCTAGGACATTTACCTCTTCTTGCTTATTACTGATCCTAGTAGTCCCCTTATTCTCAGAGTTTGTGTTTTTATCATTCCCATTAGATATCATTTGAATAGCAATATCCCTATACTCCTTAATTTTCATCATTTTAAGTAATGGGACATACATTTTTACCTGGGATAAAGCTTGTGTGAAGTCAAAAAAAGAACCTTCTGTTTTGATCATTTATTTTGCTCCAATGACTCTCCTTTAGTTTCCTCTTTTTCTCTTTTGTTTGTGTCGTCAGGCTTTTGTTTATTTGTATGCAACTCTTTGCTCTCCTCCTTTTGAACATGATTTTGCACATTCTTATTAGGCTACTTATTTTATGTTTTCTTCAATACTCCCTATGTTTTATCCTTCACAAATATCCCTCTTGGAATACCATCACCTTCGTTTACCATTTTGTTTCTCAACCAATATTTGCTTTTTTCATGTTCCACTACAGCAATAGTTAACTTCTTAATCTCTTCTTCAGTCAGCCTCCTTATATTGCATTTAGGTGGTGCACCAGAAGGGTATTGTTCATCATTTCTTTCTTCAGAATCAAAAAACACTTGTTGTTCTGCCATATGTAGTATTTCTGGTTAACAACATCATATTCATAGCCTTCTTCCTCTGAAGATGAATATTTTTGCTCAATGGGATGAAGGGTGTGGGAAATTAAATAAATTGTATGATCTCTCTCTTCATTTTTTTTTGGCATCTCTTCTTCTTGCACTGATTGAGCAACAATGCAATGATCAGGGGAATGTGGCAAGTCACAAACTTGACACCAAGGATTATTTTTCACCATGTATGCTCCTCTCTTCTTTAAAGGATCAAGAGTCTCTTTATTCTTAGGCCTATCCATCACAAGCTTTCCATCCTTCCAGTTTGTATTGTAGGGCATGTAATGTAACCTCAGCCTCTCATTTTTGTATGTATTTTCTTGTCTATTCAGAGGATTGTTGAATTGTTGGGGGACCCTAGGATTATCTCTCTTACTTATCATCCCAGCAGCCTTTCTATTATTTTCAATAGTCAATGTTATTTTTTGAGCTTCAGCTAAATGTCTGGGGCACCTATTTCTAAGCTCATAGCCTTTCTTTGGATCAAATTATTTTAGATAAATGCTCAATGCAACAGGGTCTTCCAACTTAGATCTAGGAGGTATTTTATTATGCAATTTAGAGAATCTTTGGTTAAAATCATAGACTAACTCATTCTGATATTTTTGGATACTAACCAATTCATGCAATGCAAACTCTAGTGCACACTGATTTCCATGCTACTCAAGGAATTGATCATGAAACTCTTGAATGGAAGTAATAGAAGTTGTTGGTAAACTATTAAACCAATCTCTAGCTTCTTCAGTTAATGACATCATAAATATCCTCATTTGTACATCCTCATATTGTATATCCAAATCTTGAATGAAGGTGTTAAAACTCCTTAAATGTTCTTCAGTTGTGACTGCACTACTTCCTGTAAATTTTGGGAAAAAACCCCTCCAACTACTATCCATAGGGTGGGGATATATTTGAAATATTGCAAGGTCAAATTGTCTGATCATGATTGTGTAATGTTGTGGAGGTGGGTTTTGAGGATGTTGATATTGGTATAATGGATTATTACATGGGACATGAGGTGGTGGAATATATTGTTGGCTAGGAGGTGGTTGAGCATTTGGGTGTCGTGATGGATTACCAAATAGCTTTTGAAGTGTCTTTTATGAATTTGAAGGTCTTGAATTATTATTCCCTTGCTTGTGGGGTGGTACATATTTAGGAAGGTTGGAAATCTAAGCATCAAATTGGGCCTTTTACAGTTTTAGATCCTAGAGTTCTTTTATTGCTTAGAGCCTTTATTCATATTATGCTTTTGATCTTTCCATTTCTTGTCTTTCATACTCCAGTTGTGCATTTAATTCTTCTTGAGTCATAAACCCATAAGTTTCTTCAAGGACTTCATTACCATTAGGCTCATTCTGATTTCCTTCTATTCCTTGATCATACTCATGTTGTCTATTGATCCTTTCAATCTCAATTTCAGCCTTGAATTCTTCTTCTTTCTTATGATTTGGCTGATAGCAAGGATTCCTTTTTTCTTCAGGTGTGTGAGGTTCTCCAGCTGAGCTATTTGTCAAAGTATCATAGCGGTTATATGTCTCAAAATGTGGTTTTGATGTTTTATCTTTATTTGTCATGCACATGTCATCAGATGCCTTCATACCCTTATCATTCTTATGTGTCCATTTACTGTTATCACTAGGACCTCCTTTAAATAGGGACCTTCTGCCTTGCATTGTTTGACCTTTAGAACTTATTCCTTCCAATGTGTATTATATCTTTATTTAGAATCGCCACTCACTTATACAAAAGTGAGAAAATCATATAATTTCTTATTCCCAGCAGAGTCTGTGTAATATTTTTGACTCTATGACAAAGGCCCTGACTCTGAGTTGACTCCCCAATGGAGTAGTCAAACTATTATTTCTCAAAAATGTTGGTTTAAAAACACAAGAAGTTGCCAATCTCTTGATACATTTTTGGCTAACGTACAAGGTCAAATGATGAATTTGAACCTTCTTCTCTTTAGGCTCTACCAAACCTTGGTGGGTATACCTATGCAAGTAAAGCAGACTTAGACTGTGTGTTTCCTACTTAAACAATCTTTCCACAATGGCAATTGGAAGTGGAGAGATGTAGACCTATTTGGTATGAATTGTATAAGCAATATCAAAGTAAAATTTAATATGTTCAATTAACAGATGTGAGGCTTTGGAATAAATTTAATGAAACTAAATAAATAAAATGGGTGAGACTAGTGCCTTGTTGGGTATATGGAGTTAAATGAAAACCTAATATGAGTGGCTTATACTTGGCAGAAATTCTTACTGTTTGGCATACCAGTATTTGTTTATAACTTGTATAAACATGCAAAAATGTAATTACCAAATTCTTCTCAATGATCCAAATGACACTTCCAAATTACTATGAATGACTGAAAGCATTTAATCTTTGCTTGAAAGAACCAATTAATCATACCACACAAATACAACAAATGTGCATTGATAAATTGAATATATACTTGATATATCAATTTAAATAATTGAGAAATATCAACCTTGGAGATAACCTGATAATATCTTCTATTAATTCAACAAATAATTGATACCAACATAGTGCCACCAAATCAAAGTTTTCTCATTAACATCTTCAAAATTTACACACGCATCCTGGTCTTTTGTGATGTAAACATTGTAGCTATCCCTATTTGCCTATTTTCTTATATCTAATCTAATGTCTCCTTTTGGTCTTGGTCTCTCGAATTTATATGAGAGGCAACAAGCTTTAGACCAAAGGTCATGTCATTTGGTAACAAAACATAATCATGAATTTAAGCATAACTAAAATAATTAAAAATAGACATGTGCTCCAATTTGTTAGTCTTTGAGTAAAAAGCCTGTGGTCATCTAAGACATGTGCAAAGCCTTTACTGTATGATTAATCTTTCCTTGTAATGATGATGATCAATCCTCGTCCAAGCCCAAATACTTCTCCTGCCATTTACTTATTGTTAAATCATTTGGCCATTTGAATTCTTGAGCAGTAGTAAGATTTGTGAGATGACTCTTCCATCTATTATCGAGCAAGTTCCCGACATCTACCACAAATTTTGTGTATCCATTGTATAGTATTACAATTCCATCAAGCAAAGTATGAAACCTATCAAGGTTGATATCCCCATCATTCTGTATGTGTCTCAAACACTGAGAAACCATTTGATCAAACTCATCCTTCCACTCATCCACACCTTTTCGTTGATTATCACCTTTAATGACTAAAGGGCTAAAGATGTGTTTTATTGAATCAAATGCATTCCTTTTGTTCTCCACTTTCTTCTTCATGACTATTAAATACTTGTGCTCCTCAATTACCCCCTTCACCATTTCTTGAGTAGGTTTTAACCTTGGAGGGGCATTTGGATCCCTTTGTGTTGCCTTGTATAGAGTATTTAGAATGTGATAAGTGGGATGCCACCTCTTCTGGAGTTCCTCTAGGATAGGGGAGTTAGCACTTATCTATTCCAAAGCTTTAACTAGATTTCTAAAGCTCTCATGTACTTCACCTATCCTTTCAATATCTCAATTTTGTGCTCCAATATTTTTCTCAAGGTATCCAGGATGTGACACTTGACATCTTCCATATTGTGCTTCTTTAGATTATCAATTTCTTCTTTCATTTGTTGTATATGTGGGTCTTTAGCTTGAATAGGTGGGTGATAAACAACTATCTCATCCCCCCTCACTGTTGTAGCCTGTTGTAATTATTGTTTCAACTTAACATTTTCAATAAACAATTTATTTACTTCATCATTTTACATATTCAGTTATTTTATTCTCCATGTTCTCCACCACATCTTTGGTGAACATTTTTGAATGCATAGTTATGGTTGTAGCCTCTGTATGAGTTGTATCCTTCATTTTCCTCACCATGGTTGACCCCCTCATTTCTTGCATCACATCTAAGAGTCTGGGCTTCCTTGTGCTCTTTTGCTTTGTCCGTAAGGCAAGGGTTTGAGTGGTAGGGTTATACCCTATTCCTGATACACCTTCCTCTGAGTCAAACTCTGCAACCAACATTGGATCATCTTGTGCTCTAATTTGATCCAAAAGAAACACCTTAGGGAGCTCCATCCCTAGTATGATCAACATGTCACTTTTCAACACTAATTCTCTTGCTTCCTGGGGGTAACATTGATATTGTCAATATTTAATTCTGTCAATGTTTAGGCCTGAACTTTAGCCTATTTTGAATCATCAGCTCCAATGAGATTGATCTTTAACCTTTCATAAAAATGCTTCATTTTCATCTTGATTCAAAAATCTTTAATTTCACTAGTATGAATGAAATTGTCATCCTCCATAAACCTTAGAGAGGCAACTACCCTCTCATGATCCTGAATTCATCAGCAGCTTCCTCTAATATTCTAATTTTTGGATCATGGGGCTCTTGAATTTTCTACTGCTCTACCATTTCCTTCATCTCAGTTAAAGTTAAAACCGCTTCATGTTCCTCATCACTCGAGCCATAATCAACTAATGACTCAATTTTTTGTTTCTTGGCCTGAGGCTCATGTGTGGGAGATGGAGGGGATGGATATGTTAGTGATGGGGGAGGTGTATGAGATGTGTGTACTTTGTGTGATGGTTGTTGGGATGCAAGAAGTGGAATCAACCCTTCATCTTGTTCCATCTTATAAAATTCATCAAACTTTCCAAGGATCAATTGCATCCTTTTTAGGAGATTGGGTTCCTCAACAAAGAACCCCTTGAAATTCTTATTTTTTTCCTTCTTTTGTTCCTCCCATCTCATCATTATTATCCATCTCCTTCTTGTCTGGAATACATCTACAAAATATACCAAATTCCTTATCACATCTTCCTCAGAGTCAAATGCATGTGATATTGCCCTCTTTGTAAGCAAATTCCTTCTGATCATATTAATGTGACCCTTTGGGTCACATACTCTTTCTTTTCCATACTTGAGGGGATAGTTGATCCTCATGAATCTTTGTAGCTCCTCTAACATGTCTGATCCAACCGGAAACTCTTCAAACACTGTTAAATTAGGCAAGAATGTGCCTTTTCTCTAATTCCTCATTAGATCATGCTCCATCCAGAGCATCTGCCACATAAACTCCAAAAAGCATATTCTAACAGAAACAAATTTTGGCAAAATATGTAGTGCCTGGTCACAACCATACACCCTAATGATAGTATGTTGTGGCATTAGGAACCAATTAGCATAATTATGTGTAAAGTGTTGGTTTGGCTTGTACTCCATTGGCCTCATGACATTCATCAAAGGTTGTGGCAACCTTGGTGTTGAAAAACCAAGGGCAGCAATTATTCTAACAACAAAATCATACTCAGTGCATCTACCATCCCAAATATAACACCAATTCTATATAGGGAGCCTAACTCCATTATCTTGTGTGCATAATTTCATCCTCTTAGTCCATTTTGTTTCATTTTGATACAAAATCAAATGACATAACAAAGAATATTTCCTGAAAGACATGGGAGCCTTAGCCTCTTTGACCTGCAACAAGCCCTCATGAATTTGTTCTTCAATCACAAAAGCAAAATCAAATTCAACATTTGACTCTAGATGTTGAATGATCATAGCCATCCTCATCAATCCTACTGACATGTTATCCTTTTCATCTATTCCAAGAACCTGACACAATGCATGATATGTATTCTTGAAGTAAACCTAAAAATCAAACGCTGGAAAAGGTTCTACTTTTGAGGAGGGGATGGAAAGTATCCTGTTGTTATCACCCCTTTTCATGTGCAGGGGGAGCTCATCACTCCTATAAGTTCTCCTTAACCTTTGGTATTCTTGTTCTAATTTCCCCAAATTCACTTCTATAACAACTTGTTTGTTTAGGTTGAAACACTTAATAATGGATTCCCTTGAAACATCTACTAAACACCCACCATCTGAGAGCTTGACAATCTTTGTTGGGGTATGGTATCTATTGGTTAGGGCTTTAATCAACTTGATTTCAATGAAAACATTTGGAACTATCAATTTTGGCCAAGTCAAGGGTCCACAGGTTTGATGTTGGGACCTTGTCATTTATGTTTCTATAAAAATACCAGTACAAATTCCAACCTGACTGAGGAATGATAGGGTCTCTACATCCCTGAGTTGAGTCTCTAAAAACTTTCTTTGGCCCCTTATCTTTTGAACCAGGTATTAAAGTAAGCAACGAAGACTGTAAAGAGGGTTTACTAGCTTTAGGTTCATCTTTTTGAGCTCCTACTTCTGATTTCTTTGGTGCCATTGTTATAAATTCAATGAGTAGTGAATATAGCTTACCCAGAATATAGTTTTCCTTGGAGAATTTCTTTCACTTTTGCACCTCGAGCTCGTCTGCAGTTAGCCTTTGCTGCTATGAAAGATAAATCTCAATCTACTTTATTTATTTCTATACAAAGCCGCATTAACTCTCGAATCATAAATTCTCACCATTCAAATCTTTCACATTGTGCTCAATTTCATCTTTTGAAGTTGATTGATGTGACTGAATTGCTTTAAATGTTGCAAGGGCTACTTATCCCATTACCTCGCATCACTTTTCCCCCCCTACGGTACTGCGGTACATATTGTTACCATGCTTTAGTATACCGCTCTACCATGGGCTATATTCTGACCCTCCACGATATAGCGGTTTCCCTTTATCACTGTTCTTCATCTCATCACTCTACCACGAGTTTTGTTCCATCCCTCTATTGTATATCAATCTCCTTTTGTTAATATTGATCATTATACCACTCTACCGTGGGCTAAGCTTTAACCCTCCACGGTATAGCGGTAAAAGGATATAGTTTTAGCTTCCTTTACCGTGATACCACGAGCCATTTTGCAAGAGGCTATGGTAAGGAGGTATGAGGTGAGGGATATATAGGGTAACCAATGTGGTAGCGATATGGCGGTAAAAGGCTATTTTGGCTTCATGGAGGGAAGTAGAGTGATTTTTTATGAAAATCATGGCATGAATTTTGATTTCAACTAATAAAATCCTTCGGATTTTTTTTTATGAAAATTCTGGTTCCAACAGGGCGAACACACAAGAATTGGGAAGACCCAAAAACCATAGAAACCAAGCCCTAATCAAGGAGGACTATAATAATATTCATGATCCCAATCTTGCAAAGAACCCTAAGTCTTTGAGGGAAGTGGCCTGCGAAAGGATGAAGGTATCCAAACACTCGTTGTTAACGACACAAAAGATATGGCTCAGCGGGCTCCCACAAGATATGGTCCCATTTGTGCACTATTGCCGAGAATTAGTTAATGCAGCCATCGAACATTTAAACCCAAGCACCAACACTATCGAGGGCCAAACTCTAAGGGTTAATATCAGCCCGAGAGCTATCTGAAGTATGTTGTGCATCCTTGATCAGAGCTGCAGAAAGGAATAAATAGAGATATGCACTCCTACAAAGGGGGAAAATATATGGAAGGGAAGGGAAAAGGCTTTGGATTTTATAATAAAGAAACCAAAAGGATTGAGGTAGACCACCAGAAGCCACCAAAGATCCCGGTGCAACACAATGCTTTTGACATAGACTTGCAAGAGGCCTTTTCAATGTTGTCATTTATCTGCGGTCTGGACACTAACAAGGAAGTACACGCATTTCAGTTGGGCCCGAGATTCTAGTTTTGTAGGAAATACTCTTTCTTTTGGTATGATTTTGTAGAATACCTTGTTGAAGAGATGATAAAACAAATAAAGGATTACCAAACTGAATGGAATTTCAGGTTTCCTTCCTTTCTTTCCCATATGTTTTTGCATCAGAACCCTGATTTCTTTGATAAGCATGTGATGTTGGTTATTTTTGATGAAAGGCAGAGAAGGAAGATAGTTTCTATCTGGACTCCCCTCCTCTCTTCCACTTATGACTATTATGCATTTTTGGATTATTTCTTGACTCTGATTTTGCAAGATTTGCAAGGAGAGGATGGTATTAATAGGCTCACTAAGCTCCAGACAAGGTATATGCAAAACTTCATTCCCAGATGTGACTAGTTTTTCAAAGTAGATTTCACATTCATCTAGATGTGAGGCTTCACCGAGGAACCATTTCTCCTTCTGGTATGCATTACAAATCGAGTGCTAGCTCTTGAAATATTTTGGTAGGCATGCATTATTGATGTTACCTTTTGTGGAGGAAAGCAAAAGAAGAAGGGATTTTTCATCTTTCTGATAAGCTTCAAAACTGTGGCCTTGAAAAAGAAGCGGATGCACCCGCTATTGCAAGATAAGATGACTCATCTATGGTTGGTAATGATCTATGAAAAATGGAATTACAACCCTTTCAATGATCTACCATATGAGCATATCAAAGTAACTCATAGTTCTCGGCCTTATTGGTAAAAGAGGTGCAACCCACTGGAGGATGAAGATGAATTATTGGTTGACCTGATTCACATTCCGACAGACAACAGCAGGTCACCATGGAATAAGTTCTACTTCATTGTGGTGGATTATGATGAGAAGCACAAAATGGGAGCCACCTTGTTCAATAAGTTAAGAAAAGAAGAAGAATGGAGTGTGGAAAGAATCAGAACCTTCTACGTGTATCACCAAGAGACAAAACAACTTGATGCCCCTTATGGTAGCGTGGAAGATGATGAATAGTTTGATAAGCTATGGGATGATGAGCATCTAGATTCTAAACCAAGTGCTAGCGGGGGCAATGACTCTAATGAGGAATCCGAAGAGCATGCGGAAGAGGAAGTCGAGACATTGACGTCCTCCGCTTAGCAAAGGAGAAAATCCACAGGGAAACCTACCTATGTCACTTCAAATGTGTGATTGAATATATCAAGAGCCTCACAGACACTCACTTGGGCCTTGAAAACAACAAGAGTTTCCCCACAACAACAACTAGAGATTGTAGAGATGGGGGACTCCCCGCCCACTAAACGATAGCGCACAAAAACTATTATCAGAGAAGGTTCACAAGAACCCGCTACAAGCCAGGTGCTTACAATGAGCTAGGAGTTCGAAGTAAGTGAGGAGCCAACAACAAGCGGAGAACTGCCATCATCTGGTCAGCAGGTAACGTTCGCTCCTTATTTTCTTACTTCTTGATCTTTAGTATCCTTTGCTATTTCTGCAGCACCCCTCACTGCAACTGTTGGCCTTTCTTTTTTTGCCTATGCCACAATGGTTGTAGAAGGTTTCACCCAGACAAGGCCATTTATCTTAATGCCTCTACGAACCTTGACACCAGTCGTTGCTTCCCAATCTCTCCTTGCCTCTCTTTCTACAAGCACAACTGCCATTGGTACCCCTATTGCTATTGTTGCCTTAGGTCTGACCCACTATGCCCAACAAACAAACTCTACAATGACTACCCTATCACCATAGCAACCAATGAGCCCTTTTGTCGGTTCGCAAACCGAACTTTGGCATGTTCCTTATTTCTCCGCGAAGATTGTTACTCTCTAGAAGACCAAAATGCCCGGGCTCGCTAAACTTACATTTTTTTTTCCCTACCTCCCGGTGCACCTTTTGTAGGTGGGTTAGTTCAGTTTCCCGACCAATTCATAGCCCAAGGAGAAGCCACAAAATAGGCAAGGGCTCTCAAAATGCAAAAGAAAAAGGCAAAGAATGACAATAAGCTAGCAGAGCCAAAAGTTTATACAGTTTACAATGAAGCTTAGGGAGCGTTGAACTTTGCAACCATGTATCTGAACATGGTCAAACTGCAAGGGGAGATGCTACCAGAGGATTACAGTATGTATGGTCTGGGACTTGATATGAACACAACCCGACCACAAGATATGGTCTGGGACTTGATATGAATGCAACCCGACCACAAGATAAGGTAGAGCTCATGGAGCAAACACAACGAGTGGTGACGACTGACTTCCCCAATCTAGTTGCCAACTAAAGAAAAGGGAGGAGCAGCTGAAGCTTGTGAAGGAAAGGGTCAATTTCCTAGAGACAAGGGAGAAATCGCTAGAAGTAGAAGTTGTGCGCTTATCAGAGAAAGTGCAGGTAGTAGAGTTGGAGCAGAGTAAAATCCAAGAGGAACTCATGAAGTCCCAATCCATTGATCCCACCCTAATCAACGAGCTACAGACAAAGAACCAAGAATATCAGAGATAATTAACTCTGGTAGAATAGGTAGCACAACAAAAGGATAAAGAGTTTGAACAATAGAGTGCTCAATTCAAGCAAAAGATGCAAGAGAAAGAGGCAGAATTTGAGGCCTAAAAGGCCCAATTGGAAAAGTATCTCTAAGAGATGAAGTCTTCCCTTTACACAGAGTTGGTGAACCACAATCAGGCTAAGGAAAACTGGTCCAAAGAGATAAGCAACATCGAGGGAAGACTTGCATCTGTAAATAGTAGAATTGTAGAATTGGCAGAGGATGTCGCCTCGAAAGATGCAGAGATTTCCCTTCTAAGGAATGCTCCCCATGCCCCTATTGCTCAATCGAACCTCATCCTAGTAGCTCAACAACTATATATTTCATACTGGAAAAAGGTTAAGGCCTTCTGCCTAACACTACAGCCAATGCTCTAATTCATGTCGGAGGCAACAAAATTGAGTAGGGAGGTTCACGGAACAATTGAGCAGTTCTCAAGGTTCATCACAGAAAGCGTTCCTGAGGCAAAGAGTTTGCTAAGTAAGCTATACATGATCTCTGATGAAAACATAGCAAAGGCAGGGATCGAGGATTAGAATGTTGCTACCAAGACAGCAAACAAATTAATCCACTACTATGCGGCCATCCTTCGTACTAACACCTATGCAGCTACCTTAAACTGGACTATGGATAGCATGTGGAAAATTCTCTCTTGGCTAATTGAGATGGGCATGTCATTCCCATTTCTTGAAGATGAGTCAGTTGCCATAGCTGAGAAAATTGTGGAGAAAATTAAGGAGAAGGAGCAAGACCCAATCGCTTTCCAGAGTTTTAGCCAACCTCCTACCGCAGCAAATATCGAGGGCATCATTCATTCAATAGCGTGACTACTTTTCCAATGTGAGTTTGGGGTCGGTTTACCTAAGGTGCTGCTTTATAAAGAAATGCTTGATCTAAGTGGAGTGCAAGAGAATTTGTGTGATATATTGAGACCATTCGAGGCTGACTGGTTGCCTCTGCAGGCCGCTCTTTTTAAGCACTGAATTGTCACCCAATGGAGGCAGGCTCTGGTCTTCAAGCCAAGGAAAATTTTGGGTTCCTCATTCCTCAAGTGAAACGCTCCTGGTAGTCGCCAAAAGCTGTGAATATAAAATTCATCAAGCTCCCTTCGGGTTTTGTTTTTTGCTAAGTATCAGCCCATGCCTCAAATGAACATCATCGGCCCCTTTTGATAAATGACCACTGACCTTCACCATGTGTCCACTTAGCACTTTTCGAAAAGATTCTTCCCTTCGCTTTTCAAACGGCCCTCGCCATGTTTCCACATTTCATCTTTGCGCATGCTTAAAGGCTACTTCCCTTGACTTTTGGGTCGGGCCCTGATCATGTGCCACGTAGCCTTCATTCGCATATGCTTTGGTGTACCCCACAATCAACACCACTGAAAAAGCATGCTTCCATGTGTCTTCCTAGTGTAAGCCTTCAATGATGAGGAGGAGGAATGAACTATGGGCTATGAAATGTCGCCACGTGTCTCTTCGGAAAATACTTCTTCAAAGCAAAGGATGGAGCGAACTATGGGCTGCGATATGTTGTCGTGTGTTCTAACTACCTATACTAGGTGGTGACACGTGTTTGCATAGGACTATACTGAGACCACTGCCATCATTCACAGGGTATGTACCTAGATGGAGAGAGACCACATGCTATGGCCTGAATCTTTTTCTGTTACAATGGCCGAGGGGAATCATTGCTACTACATCATTGCTTAGGATACCAAATATTTTCAGTTATTGCTCACCAAGCGGTGGGAATGCTCACTATATATATACTGCTCTTTGCTTCTGAAGAGAGGTCCATGAGTTTGAGAATTGTAGAAATACAAACTTTTAGAAAGACGCCAAGCCTTTTTATTATTATTAGATTATTGGAGAAAGACTCACAGACCATCCCATTGTTTGGCCTTTCTATTTTTCTTAAGCTATTTGATTAACTTTATACTGTGCCATTATTGTTTGAATGGTTCATTTGTAGAACTTCTATAATTTTAATGCAAGTTTGCCAGCTTAGATCATGTCTTTTGACTCCTCTTTTTAGTAAATGGGTGTGAAAATTATTTTATGTCATTGAATGCACTATTCATGCTTCAATCTTTAATTTTTGTCATTCTAGGACATAGAAAATTGTTGAACGAGCCCTTAGATCGTATCCAAAAGATAGATTTATTGTTTCTTTTATCTAAATTCTGGCCATCAACTTAGTTAGATCCTTTATTTTTATATCTACTTCCTTTTCCCTTTCCAAACCCCAATTACAAAAGAAGTCAGCTTCTTTAAAAATCTAGAGGTCACTCAGTTTAGCGTAATAGGTTCCCCATAAACTGAGTTTCCCACAAAAGGTTGTTACCTTGCCAATTTTTGGCATTAATAAAAGAGGAAAGGTCTTGTTTGGTGTGATTTCCATGCAAGTGTTTATATTTACTCCATATTAAGGAGAGATTGATTGATGTCATTAGTAATATATACTAGGAATGACGTTAAGTTATTTTATGTTAAGTTGAGCTTGTGGACTTTGAAAGCTTATGATTTATACCTAGGGTTAGGTTATCCATTGAAAGGGGGTGACTTATTCTTTTACTTATGTTATTTGGAAGGGACGCCATTGCGATTTGGGAAAAGGGAATAGGTCAAATCAGAGGTTAAGACTACTTATTGAAGGTTTACCTATGCATAGATATAATTGTCTAAAGTAGAACGAACTAGAGTAGTATATGTGAATAAAATGGCAGTCACTCAAGTACTAAGTGAGAATACTCTGGCCAAAGTAGTTTGTTTTCCTTTGGCTCCACTATCAATTCACTGTGTTCCTTATTAGCATGCTAGATCAAGATTGTAAGGTCTACAAGTTCTAGTTGTGTAGGACACAACACTAAGCTCGTTAAGGTTAATGTTACGAGGTTTTTTCACCAATCTCTTTGTCAAAGGGTAGGGCCATCTATCCTATGATAGATGTGCAAGGGACCGCATATGACTCCGTGGTTGGAAAAAAGCCACTTGAGTGATGCTTCTCCTCTTCAACTAGTGATCAAGTTCTGTAGAAGTTTCCTAGACCATCTATAGCTATTGCTTGAAGCTCAGTTGAGCTATGTATGTAATTGTTTACAATCTTAAAAATATTGTAACATCATGAATATTGTATTGAAATTGAAATCAATTATAATGGAATTTGTTATGTCATTTATGTCCATTATTTCTCTCATTAGAAAATAATTTTTTTATTGCAATGGTTTGAAACATAGTTTATTTACTTAAAAGTGAAAACTTAAGAAATTTACTTGCGAGAACAATTGGCATGCTACACATGGTATCAGAGCTACCGGGTTTAGCTCTATAACCTATGTGCTCATCATACTTTTTGTCCAAAATTAACTAATGTTTAGAAATTCTTGTGCCAAGATGGTGCATCTTAGGTCAACTGCAAGAAAGTCAATAATTAGAAATGAACAGTACCTGGAAGTCAAGAAGGAAAAAGAGGCCATTATTTGTACAATAGAGGGTACCAACTATGATAATGTTGTTTGGTTAAGTGATACTAAAACCTTCAATCATTCTCTTTCTCAGATTAGTGAAGTAAAGAGAAGGATGAAGGAGGAAGCTAATTTCAACTACCTACCATCGGTTTCACTAGAAAAGTATGATTCTTTGTCACTTTCCAAAGATATTCCCTCGAAAGGGAGTGTCAGTCCAACATTTATCTTTAGAGACCCTAGAGTTCTTCTAATGTCAAAAGTAATTGTAATTTCCTCAAGTAATGAATTAGAGGGTTATGTGCCTCACAACTATGTATTGGATTATAAATCTGAAGGTTACTATCCATTTTGGGATAGATATGAACAAATGAGAGATGAAAAAAATCTATAGGGTATACCCTGTTAAGTTACGTGTTAGAGAGTGAATTCGAGGGATACTCTCCACTTGACTATTTGAATAGTCACTCTATGTAATTGAAAGGATTTTGGGATCTGTGAAAGTAATAAAGTCATGTGTTTATAAAAATCTTGTTCTCAAATCTTATGTGTGAAATTTATTTTATGTGTAATGAATGCTCATTTAAATGTCATCCATAAGATAGTTAGAACATGATTGAAACTAATAAAGATGGACCTTAAGGTATAACCCTTTTCTTGCAAAGATGGTGAGAACTAGGACCAATCCTATAGGAAGTCGAGAAGTCAGACAAGGTCCAGCGGGTGTTGAAGCTAAATTGGATCAAATCTTGGCAAGGTTGGGAAATCTTGAGCAAGAAGTAAGGGTAAAAGATAGGGTAGATCAGGAAATTCCAAATAATGAGGATGAGGGAGAAAATTATCATGACCATGATCAAACTCATGAACATGAGAGAGAAATCACCCTCTCCTTCAGAAGGAACTAATAGGAAGTGCATGGCCACTGAACTTTCTAGGGACATGAAGAAAATAACCCTACCCAAATTTGAAGGTAGGGCCAGCAGGAAGAAGTTGAGGCATGGTTAATCCAAATGGAGAAATATTTCAAGATCCAAAATTATTTTGAGGTCACGAAAGCAGCATGGGGAGCCTATCAATTAGCAGAAGAATCCTCTAACTGGTGGATGAACAAGAAGATGGAACTCGGTCTCAATTCTCTAAAACTTACATGGAATGAATTTGTGGAAATATTCTGAAAAAGATGGTTACCTCAATTCTATTATGACTAGAAACATTGATTTTCAAAATCTGAGACAGGGAGAAATGTCAACAAATGAGTATTATGAAAATTTTACTCGTTTGTTATGTTATGTACTAATGTATCAGAAGGATGAACAATTTTGCATAAGGAAATTCATCATGGGGATTGATAATTAGATTGGGGGTGAGGTAGATGTACATGGTCCAACCAATATGGATCTAGTGTATGAGAAGCTTGTTAAGCAAGAGTAGAAGCTCAAAGCTATCTCCATTTTCCAAGAGAATAGGAATTGTAAGAAGTGCATGAGAGCTCAAGTTAAATCAACCCCAAGGAGGTTTGAAGTGGTGCAAGATTTTCATAAGCAAGGGGATAAGGGATCCTGAAATAATGGGAAAGAATCAAGGAAGGACCATAGAAGGAATAATTTCAATGGCGGTAATGTGAACAATGTTGGAAGTAATGCTAGTAAACCTAGTGAACTTGCAAGGAATAAAGGACCAGCAACAGGATGTTTCACGTATGGAGGAGACCATTATGCATCGAACTATCCCAATAAGTTTTTCGGGTCCTGACCTTATGGAAATCCATTTCCTTCCCAACAAGCGGCGTTCTAGTAGAAAATTCATTTTGCTTTGGACAACCATCAAGCAGTGTATCAAGTTACTCCAGTAGAGACTCCAAGTATTTTGTTTGGCCTACCCATTTCCATACTTATAGATACTAGAACTACTTAAAATTTTGTTTCACCTAGAATAGAAAAGCAAATAAATAACTAGGAAAGTTGGTTACATGGCAATGTCTTGGGTTGTAGAATATGCAAACTAGACAAGAGCAATGATGGAACAATGCTTGTTCAAAGCTAGGATTGAGCTACCTTATTTTTCTATGGGGGTAAACCTATATGTAGCACCCTTAGGATCCTATGACATTATCCTCGGTATGAACTAGCTTTGGAAGCATAAGGCCAAGGTAGATTGTCATGCCAAAACTATAGAGTGTTTGGATGATCTAGGTAACCAAGTAATGTTGCAAGGGATACCTAGGGAAATTAGATACATCAAATTTCCACTATGCAACTGCTTAGGGCTAAGAAGAAAGGATGTAAGCTTTATGTAGTAAAGATGGAAAAGATTGAAGAATATAAGGAAATAGAGTCAAAAGATGGTATGGTTAACTATGGATCAGAAGATTACCAAGAGATGGAAGAAGGTGAAATGATGGAGACTAGAGAAATGAATATGGAAAGATATACAATCCTTCGAAAGTGTGTGGATGCGTTTCTAGAAGAATTACCTAGATTACCACCAAAAAGGATTTTTGATTTCTTCATTGAGATAGTACTAAGATTGGAACTTGTTTCCAAAGTACCTTACCGAATGAAAACAACTAAGTTAATGGAGCTTAAGGCATAGCTGGATGAATTGTTATCTAAGGGATTGGTAAGACCAAGTGTATCACCCTGGGGAGCACCGGTAATCTTTGTGAAGAAGAAGGACAATACACTATGATTGTGCATAGATTATTGAAAGCTATGGTAAAGAATAAGTACCTATTGCCACCCATTGATGACATTTTTGATCAAATGCAAGGAGTTGTGTTCTCTAAGATTGATCTACGATCTAGGTATCATCAGTTGAGGATCAATGATGAAGACATCTTCAAGGCTATTTTTAGAATGAGGTACAAGCATTATGATTTTATAGTTCTACCATTTGGGCTAACTAATGTGCCAACAATTTTTAGGAATCTGATGAACGTGTTGAGGGATTGCCTAGATAAGTTTTTTTTAGTTTTCCTTGATGATATCCCAATCTATTCAAAGAATCAAGAGGATCATTACAAGCATTTGGAGATAGTTCTACAATGACTGAGAGAACATCAGTTGTACGGAAAACTCTCTAAATGTACTTTCTTCCAGAAGAAAGTGTAGTACCTAGGACATGTGATATCGGCTGAAGGTATCTCAGTTGATCCAACCAAGATAAAATTAGTACTAGAACAAATAGTACCTAAAAATGTTTCTGAAGTAAGAAGTTTTATGGGTATGGCAGGGTATTATAGGAAATTTGTTGCAAGCTTCTCTAGAATAGCTTTTCCAATTACTTCTTTGCAAAGGAAAGGGAAGTTTGAGTGGATAGAAAAATGCCAAGCAACATTTGGCCTACTAAAAGAGAAGCTAACCACTACACCAATTTTGAAAGTACCAAATCTCAATGGTGACTTCATTATTATCACAAATGCATCGAAAGAAGACTTAGGAGGAGATTTAATGCAAAAAGGGCAAGTAATCGCTTATGAATCAACGAAGTTGAAACCCTATGGGAAAAATTATGCATCGCATTATTTAGAGTTAGCAACGGTGGTTCATGCATTGAAAATGTGGAGGAATTACTTGCTAGGAAAACCATTTGAGATGAAAACCAATCATCACAAGTTGAAGTATCTATTCACTCTGCCTAATTTTAATGCACGAAAAAATATGGTTGGAGTTGATAATTGATTATGATTTAAATATTAGTTATATCAAAGGAAAATAAAATTGGGTATCCAATGCCTTAAGTCGTAGAAGACATATTGCTTCATTAGTGACAATTTAAACCAACTTTAAAGGTCAAGTATTGCAGAAAAGTAAGGGGGGTGAGTACTATTTTCAAGTTAAGCAATCACTCTCAAATAATCCAAAAGATGCAAGATATGATGGGTATCATTTTGAACCCAGTAGATTACTTAGTTATAAGGGAAGGATGTATATGCCTGACTTTGAAGAATTGATAAATCTTATGTGGAAATAAGTTCATGAAGCACCATATTCGAGACATCCTAGTGTGATAATTTTTTTGGACGATGTGAAGCCATTATACTTTTAGAAAGGGATGAAAGGAGACACTGCCAGGTTTGTGGCTAAATGCTTGGAATGTCAAAGAGTGAAAGTGAAACATAATCATCCTTTAGGCTTGCTATATCCACATGATATTCTAGAGAGTAAGTGGAAAGTCATTAGTATGGACTTTGTGCAAGGATTGCCTATGTTAAGAAATAAGCACAACGCCATATTAGTAGTTGTGGACAAGCATACTAAAGTAGCACATTCCATACCAGGGAATTTAATAGTTGGAGCTCATGTCATAGCTCAAAAATTTGTGCAAGAGGTGTTCAAACTACATGGAATTCCTGAGAAGATTATCTTGGATAGGGATGCATGAGTGACCTCAAGTTTTTGGCAACCTTATTCTCTACACTGGGGACTCAACTAAATATAAGTTTAGCATGTCATCTGAAAACGGATGAACAAATAGAAAGGGTAAATCAAGTATTTGAAGACCTACTAACAATGTACTTTATGGATCACCAATACAAGTGGGAGGATTACTTGCCTTTAGTGGAATTTTCTTATAACAAATCCTACCATTCTACAATAAAGATGGCTCCTTTCAAAGCATTATATGGCCAAAAGTGTCAAACCCCGATAAGTTGGGATAAAATTGAAGATAGGGTGAGTCTTGGGCCTAAAATGTTAGCTAGAATGGAGGATTAAGTTAAGTTGATCAAGTAAAGGATAGTTGAAGCCAATGATAGGGATAAAAGCTATGTAGATGCAAAGAGAGTACCCAGAAATTTTGCAATAGTTGATAAGATGTTGTTAAGGGTAAAACTACATAACAGTTCTATCAAGTTTGGAAAGTCATCCAAACTAGGTTCGTGCTATTTAGGTCTTTTTGAGATCCTTGAGGAAGTGAATCTTGTAGCTTACTGAATAGTGTTTCTGCCAACTCTTGCCCAGATGCATAACATCTTTCATGTTTCTTACCTAAAGAAGTATAAACTAGGCGATAATCATGTAATTGATTGGAATGCTTTACAGGTACATGACCTCAGAGTGGTAAAAATCAAGCCTATCAAGGTGCTACAAAAACATAAGCTTCACTTGTGTAATAAGGAGGTTTTGTAGTGAAAATTCTAGTGGGACCAATATGCAGAAGATTCTACCACTTGGGAAGACTATACAGAAATAGATCAAAAGTTTCCACATGTTTTACATGCTTTTGAAAGTGCTTGAGAAAAAAAATGTTTTGTTTATTTTATTCATCGGGGACAATGATTCACAAGGGGGGAGTATGTCACACTCCATTGTATGTTTACCTATTTACTAATACTATTCTAGGGTAAATTATTGCATGTGTGAATGTAATTGGAATTCTGATTAGATATAAATATATGTGATTGTACTTTACTTATCAAGAGTGAATGAATTTTTATTTCATTTGATGTTAATAGAATGGAAATATGGTAGTATGGTTATTGAATTTGATATTCTAACTATGAAAAGGATAATGCAAATGTTTGTATTGATGAACGACTTATTACCATGAAAATGTGTTAAATTGGATGCAGGTTCAGGATCAATCCTCTGGAAGGGAGGGGAAGTATCACTCAAGAGAAGAACTTGGTGAAGTAATCGGTAATGAAACCTAATTGAGCTTATACACACACTCACTAATAGAATGGTTGAGTCAAGTCATAGATTTTGAGAATTGGTAAGTTATCCTTTAGCATGATGTGTTTGCAATAGAAAGGACTTTGATTTTTGTTAGGAGCATTCTTGGTTTATGTTCAGTTCTTGGTGCATGCAAGTACTTCTTTATATTACTATGCTTGATTGATGAGATGTACATGTCTTGAAGGTATATATATGTATGCATATGCATGTCGAGGATAGACCATACACATGAAGGAACACATACACGAGAGTGCATATGTAGATGTACCTATGTGCGCTTATGGACTGGTTTCTTATGAGTATGGTGATATCGAGAGGACAATATGACATTTGTGTATATATATATATACATCATACACATATATATATACCAATAAGATAGTAATTGTTATGTCTGTGATTGTGAAATCAAATGTGTATATATATACATATATGCATATGTATACATGTATCGATATATACGTATGTAAAGGCAAATGGAAATGTCCATACAGATACGTCAACATATGTATACATACATATACTTGCATATATATATATATACAAATGATATGGTATATGAATGCAACTTGATCTTATTCATTTGAATATCAAATGTATACATATATATATATATGTATATTATAATATATATATATATGAATATATATACACATACATATATATATATTAAGAAAGTGTTTGAGGCCGATTCATATATATTGTGCAAGAATAAAGGTTAATTCATATAATTATATGCTTTGATCGATGAAATGTGAAATGTAGCACACTATATAAGTAGCACTCAAGTAAATGTTAAGGCATATTTATCATTTTAGATTAAATGCAAAGGAAATACATGAGACTATAGTTTGTTGTGTGCGTTAATGAAACTGAAATATAGTGCAACATATAAATAACGTACCAAGTCAAACTACAAATATAAATGCAAAAGGTTGAAAAAAACTATGTGTCGACCACTCAATCTTTGACTAAGTCGACTGAGCATGTGCAACCAAAATATGAATGACCATTTCCATTGTTTTAACCATAGGCTTTAGAATAGGGAATGTGACTGCAACTTGGCTCCATAATATGAATTATCTAATTGCTTTAGAAGTCTATCATGCTTGAAACTGATTAGCTGTATTAAAACATGTGCTTTAAGAATGTGCCAAACTTGTTGTGGCAAACAATGGATCAATTTGTTGTATAGATTCAATGACTATCTTTATAAGAATTCACCACCTTTCTATTGTTGAGCTAAGTCTATTAAATATGGATGATAAGTGGCAAATAATGAACCTTGTTTATAGCCTTGTGAAGCTAATTTTTTAGTATAAATATAGGCATACTCACCTCACTTCATACACTTTTTTCATATGAAACAATACACTACCAATTATGTTGTAGTTTTCATTGAGAGATTGTTATTTTGTTGAGAGATTTTGTGAGACAATTTTAGTGAGATTAGTGAAGAGAGGTTGATTTCTAAGTTGATAGTAAGAGGAGTCCAATCTAGGAAGTCCAAGATTCAATTGGATTAAGCGTTTGATAGTGTAAGAGAGGGGGACCACCACGTGCAAGGTCCCAGGTCACAGAGGACCAAGATGCGGAAGGTTTCCCTAACTTACCTCAACTTAGTGGGGTGTTAGGATATGTGGGACGAGAATGATGAGGACTATAAGGTCCTTCAATCACTCTATAGACCCAAAATGCAAAATGGGGCTAGGTGAGCCAGTTTTTAGGTTCAACACTACGCCTCAAGAAACTCTCTGCCTGAGGATGAAAGTGCAGTCCTTGGATGACAGTCTGGCGCACTGACGTCTCTAAAGTGCATTGGCGTCCATACGACTAGACAACTGAAGAGACAAGGTCAAACCTGGGAAAACAAGATAATGACCCAGCTAACTATTACTAAAGAGCTAGAATAGCGTGATTAAGTAAACAAAATACTCTCTAATGTGATAAAGTAAAAATGCAAGAGTTAGGGTGGCAAGAAAGATCTCATAGAGAAACTCGTTCGCTAGCTAGCTCCTTAAGAACACATTCACCTACACACAAAGAGGAGGAAAATGTCGGGTGGCTGTATAGGGGCCTGCCTCAATCATACCCCATTTTGGTGTTTCCACCTCCACGAACAACCAAGAAAGTGAGTATGATAAAGAAAGTACTATAATAGAGAACACCAAAAACACTACGAAACAGTAAGTGTGCTTACTCAACCAAGTGATAGAGGAGAGGAAAGGGAAGCTTACCACCTCCACCAAGAGCACTCAAGGCTGCTCAGGGGAGAAAATGAGAGTACTCGAGCCTCTACTACAATGGTGTTGTCCCAAACTTGCTCTATTGAAGTGATGGAGTGAAGTTGTTGCTGCAATGGAGTGCTTGAAATGCTTGGAGTGAGTGCAAGAGTGAAAGTGAGCTTGTGAATGAAGTGAAGAAGTTCAACTGAATGCTTAGAGGATAACATGCTTGTTGAAGGAGTGAATTTGAAGGAGAGAGTGAAGAAAATGGCCATATTTGGGTCAGTCGACCGAAGAGGGTGTTACAACTTGACTCCCAGTGAGAAGTGTAAGGCCTTTATAGGTTCAATTGTAGGAATTTTCCAGGGACGTAAGCGTGCCACATAGACCTCTATGCACTACGCAGGTGTCCCCAACAGAAACTCCTCCACCAACACTCAAAATAGGTGTCAAGTGGGATGCAAGCAATGGGCTTATGTGTAATTAAGCTTCTGAACTTGGTTTTCTAAAGTGGAGAAGGGAAAAGAGGGAATTTGCATAAGGGGTGCAAATTCACTCTTATACATTTTTCCCCCACTTTAGCAAGCACAAGTATAGATGAGTGCTCAGTAAAGTAGATCAAGGAAGGAGTAAGGTTAGAAATGTATACCTAAACCATTGAGGAAGCAGATCATGATCTGGAAAACCAGAAGGTGCAAGGCAAGCGAAGGACTTCATAGCTTCTCAAAACTATGACGTTGAAGAAAGAAAGCATCTTACAGGCCTGTAGACCTATAAGGAGGAAACCCCCAAGATCTCTCGTATGAAGGAAGCCCCGTGAAGTAAGTGCCTTACAAGCTCGCAGACCTACAAGGAAGGTGTCTCCCAAGAACTCTGGCATGGAGGAAAACCAAAGGAAGCACCCTACAAGCTCTCAGGCCTGCAGGGAGGAATCCCCCAAGATCTCTTGCATGGAGGAAACCTAGGAAAGAGGACTCCGCAGAGTCAGGAAGTGGCCACATAGGCAAGTAGGCGGACAGTCTTGCAAACCGTCGATAATTTGGAAGTCTTTCAAAGGGGTCCCTTGGGAACCCTTCAAAAGAAGATGGGTCCACTCAAGGGATGCGCTATTTGAAAAGCGAGGTCTAGTCAAGCTGTCCCTAAGCTAGATGCAAATGATTTCACTCAAGATAAGATCTTTCAAAGGGGATCCCTTGAGAACCCGTCGTGAAGAAGAAGGTCCACTCAAGGGACACACGATTTGAAAGCGAATGTTCTCTTTCTCAAATCAATCCATCATTAAGGGATCCTTTTGAAATATTTTCAATTCATCAAGGAATTTGAAAGGAAGAATATTCTCCCACGTGAGGGGAAGGTCAAAGTTGTTCCCACTTCGGAGGAAGGTTTCCAAGTCCTTTCTTTATGAACCTATGATGAAGGAAACATATTCCGTTAGGGTTCCAAGTTGAGAATGTGATTCTGAAGAAAAGTTTACGAAGATCTTTGAGAAAATATTTGTTAGCAACGAATGCATTTTCTGAAAATCAAAATGTTGAAGACAGGCATTGTCACACATGAGAGGGACAACTCAAGCAAAGAAGATAAAAAGAAAGCATAGGATAAAAACACAAGCAAAGGGCACAGGGGGATCTGGTTTAGCAGGGTCAGATATGTCCATGCTTATATAAATAATAGGTAATCGCGATGCAAGGTGAAAGATCATCAATCCCCAACCAGATCAGGAAGAATGCATGGAAAACAAAGTAAAAATAAAAAAATTGGGTCAACATGGAAGGGAAGCCTAAATGCCCCTAACGCTTTGCATCGTCCCTAATTTATCAAAAATCAAGCACAAACATGGAAGAATGATGATACAAATAGAAGAAGGTTCACGACACAAAAATCCATGCCTGTATCCAAGCACCAACAAGGGTGACAAGGGTCATCCAGGCACACATAACACGATCACGGGGAAACACATCACAAAATACACACACATATAGAAGATCAAGAAGAGACCTCCTCCTAACATTGATCAACCAAGAGGTCATCTGCTTCCCACTCTAGATCATCGTAGGGGGAAGGAGGATGA
>VDFB02058728.1:0-33760 GCA_007258455.2 Sequoia sempervirens
AGAGGGTTGGATGAAGACTTGGAATGATGAAAAAAATGAAATTAATTCCTACTGGGACTCATATGCTAGTCTAGGATAATTAGTCCCTAATTAGGGTTTTTGGGCAGAAACAAAAATCTAGCAAAGATATGACTGTTACTCCTAAAATATACAAATTTCCCTATATAGGGACTCATGCACTAGAAGTGGTGTACCAGTCTAGTTAGGGTTTTATGGAAATTCAAAGTTTGATTCTACTCTTCAATGTCTGCATTGTCCTTTCCACTTGATTTCCATATCTGAATCTCTGATTTGTAGCCTATAGATATATTTCAAACATCTCCAATGCTAGGTGACAACTTTAACAACTTTGAACACTTGAAAACTTTCTCCAAACTTGCTCTTCAATGTGTCTTCAACCTAGATCTACAAATCACACAATAAAGAGAGTGGAAAATGTTGTTTTGCTAGTGGAAAGGGGTTTTCCTTGGTCAAACCTTGTTTTGGTAATAAAACCTTGAAATGAAATGAAATAGGAAAGGAGAATGATGAATGAACAAAATGTAATGTTGCAAATCACCAAACCCTAGCAATAAAGTGCTGCAAACATGTATGAGATGGCTCCAATAGATATAGATCTTGACTCTTGCTTGAATGTGATAGATCTTGAATTGAATGCTAGCTTGAATCATGAAACCCTACATCACAATTGTTAGCTCAAAAACAAACATGATGCATGATGACTTTGACATGATACTTGATGCTTGAACAATGCTCTAAAACACTTGATAATGAACTCTTGAAGACTCTTGAATGATCTTGTAAACTATTGAATGCTTCCTTGATAAAAAATTTGCTATAATGCATGAATACTTGAAAGCTTAGGATGATCTCATGAATGCTTAGGTGAAAATGAGTGAAATAACTTTGTATTTTTACTTGTTTATGCCAAATTTCCTAAAATTACAACACTACAAGCTGACATAAGATCTAGGAGAATAAAATCCCACCAAGAATTTGAATTAAATTTAATTTTGGGTCACACGAGACTCATACGCCAAAAGTGGCGTATGAGTCCCATTAGGCTTAACTATGGGACACATTTTCAAAAATTCTTAGAATGATGTAAATTCAGGATCGGGGCTTGAAAACCTAGGTGGGACTCATACGCCCAAGGTGGAGTATGAGTCCTATATCACTAAATCTAGGTCACACAACCTAAAAACACTTGGATTATGATTGGATCTTGGTTTATGTCAAGATTATCCTCAAAAAGATGCATTAAATGGGTCTTGTGGATGCAAAATAAGGCCAATTAAAGCATAAAGAAGCCCAATTATTTAATAAAACTTTAGAAAAGTGTGAAAGTGTGTTACAAAACTTTACAACACTCTAAATAAGGCACCAATAAGCTCAATTAGTTCACAAGGGCCCAAGACCTAATGTGTTCATATGTTAGACATATTACAACTCTAAATCAAGGCCATATTAGGGATTACTTTTTTCATCATTACATCAATCCAACTTTTACATCACCTCTATTATGTTGAAAATATTATAAATGATTATAGTTTACAAATTCTTAACTACAATCCCATACACCCAAAAAAAAAATTAAGCACATTCGATGTCCTTTCTTCTATCATCCATCCATACCAGACTATTCCTACATTTCTTCCTATCCTCATCATTTTTCCTCTCACAATTTTCCATGAACAAAATAAGCTTACCCGTTGTATTTATCCATCCATCATTAGCATGTTTCTCCCAAATTTTTAATACATAAGAAATTATTTTATTAACAAAAAAAGTTGTCTCTATGTCATGATCATCGATTTTGATTAGTCATGGTATTGCAAGAAGCTAGATTTATCAATACTAACATAAAAGATACAAAAATAAGAGATCACATCTATTTCCACCATGCATATACTACATACATATCTAGGTTAGTCACATCTATCCATATCATCACCTACATATACATCTAGTCATATTATTCTATCCATTATCCATCATAACATGTATCTATAAACAATACATGGTACATAAATCATAACATTATATCATCATATCATCAGATATGTATGATAAATCATGCATAAAAATTATATGATCACAAAAAACATAACTATCTCATATATACATAGTCAAACATATATCATAACACAATGTTTTCATAATTAAAGTACAAAGATGGTCTAATGAGCTAGGAGAAATATACACCAAAATAAATTTCCTATAAAAATCACATCCATATGTACATGGATAGCTCTTTCTAGCACCATCATCTAGACCCATAGGTTATAATAATGTTTGTCCCAATAAAATGGATTCTATCCTTCATAACCTCCCCAATTGGGGAAATTTTTCTAGCTGATTTAGATGTATAAGATGTTTCTCTCTATTAAATGGAAATTTTCTACTCATATAACTAATGTTAATACTTGACCTCCTATCTTGACTCTACAAATAAATTTTTAAATCTAGCCATATTTACTTCCATGGGATCCAATATTTGAATAGATAATGTATCCATCTCTACTCTCAATTAGGCCTCCCTTCTACCTCCTCTACCTACCTATCCCTGATCTTGGGTTGCATACCTTTCCTTTCATGTTGTATCTAAATTTTCTTGAAGTCCATCTCTATATAATTAAAGTTTACCTCCCTTGGTTGTCTACATGTCTATCTCCCCCTATAATATTTCCCTATCTATTTGTGGTGTACCTCTCCCCCCTAATACCATTAATAAACTATTCCTCTATTATATATCATGATCTTGTTCATAGTAGGCCTTACCTCTCTCCCTATACCATGCATCAAACTTAGATTAAATTTTCCCTAGCCACACCTACAACTCCTCATTTTCCTCTCCCTCCTCCTCCCCATCTCTCACCTTGAATCCTAATGGACCTACCCCATCTCCACCACCTCCCCTACACCACTTTCACTAACTCTAATTATTTCTCCTCCATCACTAGGAATTGTTAACCTCATTAGATAATGAGTCACTTATCACTTTTCATAATCAAAATTCATCCAAGTACATTGGTACATTTGGTCACAACACCCACTACATTAAATAAATTTTTAATTAGCCTACTTAAGCCTAGAAACCATTTGTAGGCATCCCCTATGGTTTTATCTCCTAAACTACTTATACAAAAAGACCTCCCTTGGTGGCTTACCTTGTGGTAAGAAAAACTACATTAGTACCCTATAGGGTAGATATAGCTCCACCACATGAGATTTTTTTATTATCATGCTTCATTCTTTATACACATAATCTACTTGTTCATCATTTTCCAATCACCTCTCACATACCCACCATAGCCTCCACTTTATTTGTTTGATCTCATCAATCACTCACCTCCAATATGTCAAGTCTCTTATCCACAAATATCTCATAAATCCCTCAATATAAATACACATATGCTTATCATCGTACTATTTTCCTCACTACCACTAGTTGTAGCATAACTTCTAGGCCCATAAATGTAATATTATAAAATTGTAGCACAAGCTCATGGAATCCCTATATACTACCATGTACATATCTCAGTATAGTTGCACAACCCACATGGACCATAGGAAAATACCTAACCCTCTAATATAATCTCCTCCATCATCTTTACCTATCCAATAAAAAATTCTCATGACCTATTATTATGAAACAATATGCCACTAACAAGACCTTAAAAAAAGGGATAAAATACCCCAAAAATCCCATACCTATTTTCAAGTCCATCTCTACACCTATTAGTGTCATGCTTGTTGTTGTAAATAGCTACTATAAATATATCTTTGAATCATCCAATCGATACTCCACCATCTATTAGTAGATGGGAATTTATAATATCCTCCATAGATCCTTTAATAGATCACTATCATCTCTCCCATTATTTGGAAGAAAAAACTATTGTAACTTTCTAATATCTCAACTAGGTCTATTATTAGAGCCCTATGTGGTTGGATCTCTAGTATATATGCTACTTCATACAACCCCATAGCATGGAAAAAAGTCATAATCCATCTCAATTAGAAATGAACTTAGCCTCATAAGTTTTTATCACCTCTCTAATGATTGGAGAGGTGGAAACAATTTTCACATTAGGGCTTCCAAACCACTTTATTAGATCCTTTCTAAAGGAAAATTCTATCTTATTCTACCTTATCTATAGAAGTTCCACTTTATCAACACAAGCATTAAACTATGCAAGCATCACTTTGTCAGTGCAAGTACTAAACCACACAAGAGTTTCTTTTTCAATTCAACACTAATCTAGGAAAGCACCACCATAACAATGTAAGAACTAAAAGGTGCGTGCGAATCTTTTTCACCATATGCAAATATTATGTAATAAAGCACTATTAAATGCGCAAACATTATTCTACCTATGCAAACACTAATTAACTAGCAAAAGAACTAATCATAGCCACACAAGTATTGATTCATGATCCTACCACTTTGTTTTACCACCTTTAGCCCATATTTATTACACTGTAAACTATCCTAGTGGTTTAGTTTTTTAGGCATGTCAATGCTCCTACCTTTAGTCATCACTTCTACTACTCCACTCACTCTACTTGGTGGGTGTAGCATGGGATATTGGCTATCTCTTAGCTCTTCTATGTATTTTAAGCTCTAATATCCTAAGAGCTTGGGGTACAAATAAACCATTCTAACCCTCCTAGGCCTATTTGTAGGCCTTTTAAGCATTAATTTAGTGGCCCTAGCCTTAACATTTAACCTCCTTTTATTCTTTTCTCTACCATTTATCCATCCTTTATCCATTGTTCTTCTATTTATCATCACTTTTCACTGACTCTAATCCAATTTTCACCTTCATTTCTTCAATTCAAGAGCTTACTCATATGATTTTTTTTTGACTGAGCCCTTGAGGGACATCATTCTATTACTCTTTCTTCACCATTTCTTCTAATATATCAGGGTATATTGTTAGGTTTTATTGACATGATACCATTTTTGTTAGTCACAAATCATATCATAGAGCAGAAAATAAAAACACCCTAAAACTCATATCAAAACTTAATCAACTTTTTTTAATAATTAAATAATTGAATAAATATTTAATTAATTATCCTCACAATCCACCACTTTTCTATGTTTCCATAACTAATTAAATAATTACTTATATTTAATTGTCCCCATTCTTGTAATAAATTAAATAACTCATCATTTAATCAATTTCTCTTCTACTTCTTCTCTAAGGTTAATTAATTGAATAAAATTAATTAAAGTCTTAGTCTCCCTAATTCCTCCCACCTTGATTAATTAATTAATGAATTCTCATTAGCCGCATCTAATGTTTCATCTATTTTTAAATCTCCAAAATTTCAAACTTACCATCATTTGACAAGTGTCCTACCAACCCACTTTTATTCTCCCACATTTGAAGCATGCCACTGCAAAATAGTCCCTTTCTCATGCATGTGTGAGCATTCAAACATATAACCTTGAAATCCTCCCAAGACTCCACCTTATCCTTGTCTTATGTAGCCTTCACCCACTACCTTACTCACAAAAGAGTGAGCATGATCTTGTCATATGTGTAGCCAACCTACCTCTTACACATGTCATAGTGCTCACACACATATGAGAACATCCACTCTTACACCCCATGGAAACTTGTCAATTCTTCTCTTCCCTCTTCTGGAACTTGTCACAAAACTACACTTTCAATCCATGTACTCATTCTCATGAAATCTCAATCCTTCATCAACTTTGCATCCTAGCCCTCCATTTGCTCCATAAAAATCTAAAAATAGGATGCCATTTCCTCCATTTATCTATATACAACATCCCTATGCCAGATTCATGTTGCCCTCTTGAGTGCCAATCATATCATTATAGTGTTATTATGTTGGTTTGTTGAGAAATTCACATTACTCCTTAGTAATAAAATACACATCTTAGTGAGTAAATCAAGTGGATCATTGGGTGAATCTCTTTTTCTATTTTAATTGGAAGAGCAAGGTAAATAAGGTATAAGATTTTGTTTCCTTGCATTTGTGTCCTTATTTATTCTTTGATTTTCTCTTATCTTCAAAACTACATAATTTTTAGTCCTATTGATCTAATTTAGTTACTAGTAAACAATAATATGTAATTTTAATGGTAACAATTGCACACCCATGCCAATTCTTATTTGGTTTTATGCTCAAAATTTAGAGAATGGTACAATCCTATATGAAGTTAGGTTGACTCCTTAGCCTTTCTCTATGCACATTTATATATATTCCCACATTCTAACCATACCTTATGTGTTCCTATGTATTTTTTAGATTTTTTACATATATTCATTCCCTACATAGCCATTACTACTCAATTACCTTTGGTCAATCTTGTGGGTGTGAGAGTGATCTCATGTTTGTAGGTAGATACAAACTCTAAGTGGGTGTTTTTTTATATACAAGTTTGTAGACAATAAAACATGTGGATGATATAACAAAAATAAATATAAAATTGTAGATATACCAATAATAACTAGCACTTGCACCCGAAAGGAGGTGCAATGATTACACCGATTATTTTTTATATTTGTGTCAATCAAATTAAAATATATATTTTGAGTTATATGTTGCTTGAAACATGTTCCAAACTTTTTGTTAGTTCATAATTTAACATTTAAATATTCTATTACACTATTAGAAATAAAATTAATTGAGTTAAAGTTAAGTATGATTACTAAAATAATCTTATAATTTTTTTGCCCCTTTATTTATATATAGATAAACATTGAGAAATTAATGACATTGTACATTATACTTCATGTTATGTCTCAAAACTTAGACAATTTTACAATAATAAATAGATCATGTAGAACATGTTTAGTAAAAATTTCTCTCTATGCGGCATTCTGATGACGGGTTTGTACATGGGGATGGACATTAGGGCAGATCAAGTGCAATTTCCCTCAAGTGGGTGGGTGGAAGTGGAAGTGGAAGTGAAATTAGCTTACATGGTCAAATTATTGAAAGTTTTTCTCTTTAAGAACAATTATGAAGAGATAAATATCAAAATGGTAATAAGTTTTTGGAAAATAAAGGGATTTAGTTAGAGAGCATGTGTTTGTGCATGTTTTGCAATTCTACTTAGATGTTATTAGATTAAACAATTAATAATCAGTGCTAAATAATGAATGGAATATAGTTAGATAAATCTAGATTTTTTTGTAAAAGATTAATTATTAAATGTAAATGAAGAAAGAATGTTGGTATCAAATTAACAAAAAAACATTGCAAATGGAAATAGAATGCTTCCATTTAGTTGAAAAATCAATATATATCTAAATTTTACATGATAAGTGAGATGTTGAAGGCTTTTTCCATTAAATGGATAGCTGGTTTACCATTAAACAAATTACAATTCCTTAAAAACTCCCTAAAAATATTTTATCAATCTACCTTCTCTTTGTTTTATATTTTTCATATTATTAGTCACAAAATTAAAAATAAAATCATAGTCATTTTCTTTAATATAGTGGGGAACATAAATAAATGATAGCTCTCTTTTCTTAGGAGAAGGTTTGTTGCCTTCAACATAAAGTAACACTTTTGAGAATATTAGATGGAATGTTTAAAAGAAAGACAATTTATTTAGAATAAATATATGAATGTTATTTTTTTGTATTTTCTAATAAATTAGAATTTGAGATGATATTCCAATTTAACAAAGATCCATTAGGGTAAGTGCACAAAGTTGAGTCCATGAAACATGGAAGTTTTTCCTTAGCCAAAAAAATGAAATCGACATTGCAAAAATGAGATCCCAATTTTTATAAACGGGATTCCAATTTTTAAAAATTGAGATCTTGTTTAGCTTCAGGATCCCTAGCCTAAATGCAATATGGGATCTTGCTTTTAAAAAATTGGGATCCTGTTTGTTAAAGGGTCCTGAACCAACAGACAGGGAACGACATCCTAATTAGTATGAAACGAGATCTCGATTTATAAAAATCGGGATCCTGTTTCCTAATGGTATTTATTTTTTGAAAAACAAACAAAATGCATTTTACCTATGCACAAGATCTTGAGTTTGAGTGACAATGATCTCCACAAATAGTCTCCAAGTACCCATCCACCCCCATTTTTGTGCATTTTTGCATTTTTTATTGAAATTGTCAATAGAATAACTGATTTTAGCATGTTTTTTTAAATTTATTTCATGTTTTAAGCATTTTATTTCTTGTTATAGTAGAAATGAGGAATTGTAGAAATAGATGAAAAAATGAACTTTTGAATTGTATGTTAGAAAACATAATTTTAGCTTTTGAAACCTAAATTGTTCGATCAAACAAAAAAAATTGTATTTGAAAACCCTAATTGAAACGAAACATAAAAAATTACATTTCAAAACCCTAGAAATTGAAATGAAATAAAAAAAATGCATTTAGAAACCCTAATCAAGCTTTTTGAGACCCTCAATTCAATTCAAACAAAAACTGAATTTGAAAACCCTAGTTTGAATGAACAAAAAATTGCATTTAAACCCTAATTGCTTAGAAATTAGCAAAACCCTAAATTGAATTAAAATAATTTTTTGCTAAACCCTAAATTGAAATCGTACAAATCATTTTGATTTTGAAAACCCTAATTTTGAGCTCAAGAAAATACATTTGCATTGCTTAAATGTTTTAAATTTCATTTGCATTGTATGGAGAAAACGATATGTTAAACTTTAGTTTCAATGTTAAATTATAATTAGATTAGAAAATAATATGTTAAAGAATAGCTACAATTCATAAATTTTATCAATGTTTGTTTACAAATTTAGTTAGCAAATTCGTAAATCCAAGTGTAAAATTGATTTCCAATTGTCACTTAATTAGATAGTATTCAATATTCATTTCTATTTTATGTTTTGATCTCTCTTACTCATGCCTTGTTTCTATTTCTTGTTGTCAATTACTTGTTAATTAAGTTTCTAGTTTAGTCTAAAATCTCAATTTTTGCACTAGTTACCTAGACACTAAAAGAATCTAAATATTTTTCTTTTCTTTCTTTTTGGTTCTTTTAATTCCAAACAATCGAAAATAAAATACTTGATTCAACATTAACTAATTTTAGATTATACATTTTATATCATAAAATTCATTTAAGTGGGAAATATTAATTAAAAAAATGTTAAATAAAATAATCCTATATTCAATTTTAAAAATATCTAGTTAAAATATACATCAAACTCAATCTTAATAATACATAATTATGTGTTTCTATTACGCAAATAGTCAATCTATTTATAAAATAAAAAATATTCATAAACTAGGCACTAACTTGCAAGTCCATTATTCCAAGGGCCACCCAAACTTCACCCTAAGTTTTCTAAACCCTAAACCCTGAACTCTAAAATCTAAACCCTTGACACTAAAGAATTCATTTTGTCCTAGAACCTTAAAATGAAATTTGGTTGCCTTAGGCAACTCCACCAAATTTTATTCCCTTAAGCCATGTAATTTTGTCATAGGACCTTACTACAAAGATCCCCTTAAGCCATCCTATTACCCTACACCCTAAACTATAAACTCTAAACCCTAAACCCTAAAGACACTATTTTTTTCCTAGGCCCTTAATTAAATTTGGTTACCTTGGGCAACATCACAAATTTTTGTTCGCTTGAGGCATGTCATTTTGTCCTAGGACCTCACTAGACATAGATACCCTTTCTTGCCATCCTATCACCCTAAATCATAAATCAATGTCTTAAGGGGTCCTAATATGCCATTTCTTAAGGGGATCAAAGAAGTTCTCAAAATTTGGTAGAAGTTGCCAAGGAAACCAAATTTACCACACAACATCTGCAAGATTATAACATGAATGAGATTTCATGATATAGGTTGGTCAATCGAAACAAGAGCTATCTCAATCAACTATTCTACAAGAAAATTTTGTTCACTAACTTGCAAGTTCATTATTCCAAGAGCCACACAAACTTCACCCGAAGTTCCCTAAACCCTAAAACCTGAACTCTAAAATCTAAAACTCCTAAACACTATTTTTGGGGATAATTCCATTTTGTCCTAGGATCTTAAAATGAAATTTGGTTACCTTGGGCAACTCCACCGAATTTTATTCCCTTAAGTGATTTCATTTTGTTCTAGGACCTTACTACGTAGATCCCCTTAAGACATCCTATTACCCTAAACCCTAAACTCTAAAATCTAAACCCTAATCCCCAAAGCCATCATTTTGTCCTAGGTTTTAAATTTGAAATTTGGTTGCCTTGGGAAACTCTCACCAAATTTGTTCATTGAGCTATGTCATTTTTGTCCTCTAGGACCTCACTAGGGACATAGATTCCCTCTTTAAGCCATCCTATCACCCTAAACCATAAATTCGATTTCTTAAGGGTCCAATATGACATTTTTAAGGGATCAATAAGCTCTCGTAATTTGGTAGTTTCAAGGAAACCAAATTTAACAATAATAAGATCTGCAAGATTATAATATGAATGATTTCATGATTCCACAATTCTGGCTGAAACAAGAGCTATTCCTCAATCAACTCACTCCACAAGAAAATGTTCTTCACTAACTTGGTAAGTTCATTATATTCCATACCACCCAAACTTCACCCTAAGTTTCAGAACCCTAAACCCCTAAATCCCTAAAATCTTAAACCCCTAAACACTAAAGCATTCATTTTTTTCCAGACCTTAAAATGAAATTTGGGATGCTCAGCAACTCCACCAAATTTTATTCCCTTAAGCCATTTCATGCCATTTTGTCGTGAGCATCTTACTACATAGATCCTTTAAGCTATCCTATTACCCTAAACCCTAACCTAAACCTAAACCAGAAAACCCTAAAGCCATCATTTTTCTTAGGCTCTTAATGAAATTTGGTTGCTCAAGGCACCACCAAATGACAGTTGAGCCATGTCATTTTTTCCTAAGACCTCACTAGACATAGATCCCCTTAATCCATCCTATCACCTTAAATCGTAAATCGATTTCTTAAGGGGTCCTAATATGAAATTTCTTAAGGGGATCAAATAAGCTCTCAAAATTTGGTGAAGTTGCCCAAGACAAAAAAAATTAACAATAATAAGATCATGCAAGATTATAATATGAATGAGATAAATCATGATCCAGGTTGATTGATTTATAGTTTAGGGTGATAGGATGGTTTAAGGGGATCTATGTCTGCTAATTTTCTAAGACAAAATGACATGGCTCAAGTGAATATAATTTGGTGAAGTTGCCTCGGACCTTAATGAAATTTGGTTGCCTTGGGCATCTTCACCAAATTTTATTCACTTAAAAGCCATGTAATTTTGTACTAGAACCTTACTACATAGATCCCCTTAAGGCATCCTATTACCCTAAAACCTAAATCCTAAACTCTAAACCGTAAACCCTATATAGCATTCATAAATTGTCCTATATTCATAGTTAATTGTATTTTCATTCAAGTAACATGCCTTAGACATAAATGAGGCTTGCATATTTTATCATTTGTATTCAATTAGGCCATTTGTATTCAATGGTTTTAGGGTATTTCCTAAACATGTATCTTACATTTTTAAATTACAAATCTAATGCAGGTTCACTCATATCTTAGAGATCACATGGATCGACACAATAATAATTGCAATCCACCTCCACACCATCCATCTCCACCACCTTCACCTCCACCTCCACCCACTCCACCTCATAACCCCCCACCTCCACCACCTGAAATCGATGGTGCTCATTTGCGAGCACAAATCAATTCTAATGTTAGAACCATGCAAGATCAAATCAACATTATTCAAAATGAAGAATATGTTGCACCACCTGTGAGGATGATTGCATCTAGGATACAAACCATTGTTGATGTTGTCAGGGCTATGGATGGGATCTTAGATGAGCATCGACAATGGCTAGAGGAGAGAACTTCCAATTCTGAAAAGGAAAACACAAAGAAATGAAGAGATGCAATAGAGAGCCACAATAGTTCCTAAATTAAGACAATGATATTAAATAGTTATGAATTAATGAATTTGGTGAATGATGAATATTTTGTGTGATGAATTTATAAAATTGGTTGGATGGATATTTTTAGTGACGTGAATTTATGATTTTGGTTCTAGATGGATATTTTTAGTGACGTGAATTTATGATTTTGGTTCTAGATGGATATTTTTAGTGACATGAATTTATGAATTTGGTGGAATTTATGAACTTATAATGATGAATTTATAATAGTATATATTTTATGACTCATTCACTAGATCATGATTTTCATGTTGAAAATTGTAATATATATATATATATATATATGCGATTAGACATAAAATGAGATTTTTAGAATGTTTCAAGCCATTGTTTGTAGTATGCAATACGTATTAAAAATTGCATATAGTTCTTTAAATTTTGAAATTTGTATGTATGTACATAGTTTAGTTTTAATGATGTATGCATGAAAATATGCATCGATGTATTTTAAATGTATGCACATGTTAAATTTTGAATTCTCAGATGCACATGCTCAAGTTCAATCAATGTATATGTGTGTTTCAATTTTATATGATCTTAATATATGTACACACATCCTATTTAAAGAAATTTGCATGTGCGTTTCAAATTTAACTATTTAAATTGTCATTTTTAAGTTTGTATGTTAATTTTGTATAATTTAATGTACAGGTGCACACTTATATCTCATATCATGAATGATTTTAACATTGATGGAATCATCAATCCACCATCGCAGCCACCTCCCCCTTCACCTCCCCCTCCACCTCCCTCACCACCTCCCCCTCAACCTAATATGCCACCTCCAACACCTATTGCATCTGATGAGGATGGCTTGCAAGCACGCATAAACAATCAGGTTGCATCCATCCAAAATCAAATCAATGCTATGCAAAGTCAATTATTGATTCCACCCCATGTGAGACATTTTTCATCTACCATGCAAAATGTTGTGGATGCCATCAAGACCATTGATTCTGATCCAGATAGGCATCAACGAGACAAAGATCCGATGAGACAATTTTATGCCGACAGTCTCTCTTACAAAAAAAATTTGGACCTTAAAATAATGAAAGCTCACCTATTTCCCTACTTTCTTGACATCGTCACTCAACAACCCATTCCTCCCAACAAATCTAGAATATCCATGAGGTGGTGCATACATCCATATATGAGTGCACATTTTTGGGATCGATGGTATATGGTTTTTAATAGTCCCCCACATGCTAATTAGGAGTGCCTATTGTATTTTTTGAGAAAACTGTATGTAGAGTTTGTTTTGGGGAAAAATCCCAATTATTTTTATTTTAGATCATTTTAGGGTGTTGGTGGTGGCATGCCACAACAAATATTAGGGGCAAGGGTTGATCCTCGATGCCCCGTGCATGCAAAACCCCTTGTTGTTAGCTTTTGGTCCTCCCATTCCCAAGACCTATGCATCATCGAGGTGTGGTCTCAACATTAGTTCCCTTTAAACACTCGTGAGACCTTGATCAACATGCTTCAATAGCCGTTGGGAGCAGATATGATGATTTTGAGGAGCAGTTTTATGGAGCTAGTCCGAAAGTACCACTCAGATGTCGCAGGCCCATCCCACATGTATGTACTAGTTGTCATCAAGTATGCTATGGACCTTGATCGTATATAATTCCTAGTTAGGTGGATCGTGGATATTTTGTAGTTCATCGGTTGCATCGCCCATTTGTAGAGTTTCTCTACAACAAACCATCACCCCTCGAGGACCGCCACATAGTATAAATATGCACATCTATGCGCTCATTTTATAAGAATTTTGATGAATGTATATATCAAAGAAAATATTGTGATACATTTTAATAATCAAACTGTTTGGTGTACAAATGACACTAACGATGGGGCAATCATCCATTCCATGAGTACATACATCAACACGAGTCCTACTTGGCAACCCTTATGGGGTATTTTGATTTCAATTTTTTAAATTATATATGAAATGATTTTTAACTTGAGTTTTAAATTTATAATTGAATCACATATATGTTTGAAATATTTATGTTGGTTTAGGCCAGTCAATCGACTTCCACATTGATTCCACCTGAGGAATTGTCGAGCACTCCTCCACCATTAGTCGTCATAGATCAGGGGTAGGTGCATTTATATTGTAAATTTTTTAAATTACATTAGTATAGTTATAATTATGAATTTTGAATTCACTATATATGAAATGTGCATGTACACTTGTAAATATTATAAGCGTTAAATGTCTACATGTATGTCTAGGTTGATACCACAATGAGAATGGGCATCGAGTAAACATTAGATGTTGCGGCTACTCGTGAGGCCTCTGATTTTTAGGTTGTTTAAAATATTTTCTACAGAAAATGTGCAAACTTGAATATATATATATATATATATATATATATATATATATATATTAACCTAATTCAAGTATACATGCTTTAATTTTGATCTTGTAGGACTTTTTTAGTGTGACTTTCAGCCTTGACCCAGACATAGTTACACTTCTAGGAGGACATGCAGAGTAGGCTCCAGATCAAATGGTAATTTAAATTTTTTATTATGTTTAAAGTCTATTATAAATTATATATTTTGAATATAACTTTAATTTTAAATTTCAAATTGAATATATATATTTAATATGAGCTAATACATGTTTTAATTTTATTTTCTTTTATAGCATGAGACACATCTTGTAGTTGAGCTTGCACAAACAAGTCCTGGAGAAGAGGGTGCACAACCTCAGAATATGGTACAATTAAAATATGATAAATTGTAAATTAAATTGAATTAAATCATTTTTAATTGTAGACTTGTACATATAATTTCAAATTTCTTTGTCTTGTTTATGTAGATTGATTCAAAGAATTTAGAGGTTGGTTCAGGTGCACCCAAGCATCTAGACCCAGATATGATGGTAATTTAATTTTATGATAAATTATAAATTAAATTGTCATTAAATAATTTTTCATTGTCTTACATCTGATTTCATCTTTCTCTTCTACAAAGTGTTTCAGGTCATCCACATAGTCCACATGGCATGAAGAGGTCTCTTGATTATAGAGACAACACATGACCTAGAAACATGATTTTATGGGTTATATTTGTTTATTTCATGGACTATATTTGTGGTTTCTTATGTACTTTGTTAGAATTTATATTTCATGGCTCAAATACTTAGTTGGACTTTAGTTCATGGGTTGTACTCTGATGGACTTTATTTCATGCGCTTAATATATTGGTTTCATGCACTTAATATATTTACATAAATTACGGACTTTATTATTTTTTGAAATTTTAATTTACGCCTGTGCATTTATGCATTTTATGTTCATAGTCAAGACATTAATATAGGAAATTAATGTGAAATTAAATAATTAGTTAATAAATCATAATTTACAAACAATAATTAGTGAATTCAATTCATGTCAATCAATAATTAGTCAATAAATCATAATTTACAAACAAAAGCATTATGTTTCTATACCACAAAGGATAAAATTTTAAGAAATAAACAATACCATTCAAGATTAGAGAACAAAAGCAATAATAAATTCTATAAATACTGACATCCAACACTAATTTATAAGTTGTCAAAACAAATAATGGCATCCAATAGTATTTATAAGCTATAAAAAAATGGCATCCAATACTAATTTATAAGTTGTCAAAACAAATAATAGCATCCAACACTAATTATAGGTTGTCTTAAGGGGATGTCTTAAAGGGTCCTAATACGACGTCTTAAGGGGATGTCTTAAGGGGTCCTAATAAACTATCTTAAGGGGATGTCTTAAGGGATCCTAATATGACGTCTTAAGGGGATGTCTTTAGGGGACCTAATAAACTATCTTAAGGGGATGTCTTAAGGGGTCCTAATATGACGTCTTAAGGGGTCATAATACAATGTCTTAAGGGGATGTCTTAAGGGGTTTAGGGTTTAGGGTTTAGGGTTTAGGGAATGTCTTAAGGGGTCATAATACAATGTCTTAAGAATATAATTGATTTAACAATAATTCATGCATGATATTTAGTGATTATACAATCAAATATAAAGTTTCAAAGTAGGAAAACATTCACATTTAACAAACAAAATATCTAGAATATCGATTTTGATACATAGAAGTACATAGAGTACATAATTGTGTATGTACATGTATTTGTAATTTGTACAAAATATTTAATTCTGTAAGTATGTATGTACATATATGTCATCTCAAAACAATGTTTACAAGATTTGGATATGCCATCTCAAGAACATCTGAAACTTGTGCCCATAATGTAGTAGGTCTTCACACCCCACCGATATCAAAAGGTACAAGCAATATCAATGAAATCATCAAAACATACATATTTTAAATTATATAAAACTATCTATATGTACACAACTCCCAAGTACCTACATTTGGCATTCCACACATGTGTGTAGTTGAATCTAGGCATCCTCTCCCATATTATTTCAAAGTATGAGATCAAATGCAATGATGGCTTAAGGATACAAAAAGGATAATAAATCAATTTTAACTATTAATGTACAAGAAATATGAATATATAATCAAAACATGTATTTAAATATAATTTAACTAATAGTTACTTGTTTTTACCAAGTATTCCATGTTGTCTAGGTTGAATTTGCATGGACTAGATCCTTTTTGTGATTATGGATTAAGGATCTATAAAAGGACAATTTAAGTCAATTTCAACTAATTACACACTTGACCAATATCAAAACATGTACTTAATCTATTTAAAAGAACAATATAAAACTAAAACTATATTTTACCTATATTTACTTATTCTATTGTACCATCTGCATCCCTTTTTTTCAATTCATCTATGATTGTCTCATGCTCTTCCATATAAATTGTCCATAACACTTTATTTGCAGGTCTTCCACAATACTGATCTAGTTTTATATTTGTTGCCACCACCAAATTTGAATAATGTATAATCTTTTTATGCGTTTCATAATCTTCAAATGAAAGTAGACCATTCTTCCTTGCTAGGTATTTCTATAGCCAAGTGCCAAAAACGACCACCAATCCTATTGGAAAACATGAAACCCATCATCAAATAAGTTCTCAAAATTTTCTTAAGGGGATCAAAGACGTGTTCTAAAAATTTGCTTAAGGGGATCAAAAATTTGTTATCAAAATTTTCTTAAGGGGATGTCTTAAGGGGATCACCGTACCTGTTGGATAATGATAGCCATCATCATCTTCTCGAGGTGCTATTAACTTATGTTTAGTCTCCACACAATGAGCCAACCAATATTCTATTTTCTCTTTTTCTCTTGATTCCCCTTAGGTGCAACAACAACATACACATGTCCTGCAAAAAAAATGATTTAATAACTTGTGCATATCCATATAAAGTGAAATAAAATGAAATAAATTGAATTAAATTACCTTCTTGTACAAGGTTTGAAACACAGTCATAGTCTTCAGATGCAAACACTTGATCATTTTCTTCAATAGTTCTTTCATATTCATTATGTGTACATTGCATGTGTCAGCGTCCCATTGTTCAACCCATTTTGTATTTTCACATGCTTCCCAATCTCCTGAGATACAAAACTGGAAAAAACATGCAAGCTCCCTTGTCCAGATAGTCCATGTGCTTGATGTTGAACTTCTAAATGAATTCCATTTAGTAGATCCACTGATTGTCTCATAGTCAACTCTAGGCACAATGTTCTCTTCTTCAACCAACCAAAAGAATTGATAAACTATAGAGTACTCACTCGAACTAGGTGCAGATAATCTTGTATTACACCAATCCACAATCCCTCATGCATCTTTAAATCTTACTGCATCCTTGAATTTTAATTGTTCTCTAGCAATAATTTTTTTGACACACGCACCAACTCCATCATGTTCTCCTTTACCATGCCCAGCTTAAAAAAAACTCCATATATGCTGGACATTAAGTTCCTTGTGAACCATACTTAACCAATAGAACATTCGAGCATTCTTGAACTACCCCATACAATTATTTGACCATATGAGGTGTTCTTTCATCTAGATTCCTCTTTCTCTTAAATTTCTATAAAATATACTGAAATAGTATTGAACAAACTCTGACGAGTGTAATCAATTGTCACTTAAATAAAAATGATACTCCCTCAAAATTTTCTATCATCCCTCGGTGCTATCATCTGCATGTCTATAAACAATATGGACAAACATAGCTACTTGCATTGAATTATAATCTTGTGATTGAATTTCCTCTTGTGGAGCTAGAGTATAATTCTCTGCAAAATCAACCATTGAAAGTATAGTACCAATTGGAAATGTGTTTCTACAAGTGTGAAATTGGCCATCAAGCCATCGAGCATGTTGAGAGTGCATGACATATTTTGGTACAATCTTATTCTTAAATTCATTCATGAATGCATACACACTAACTTTTTCTGTAACTAAATCATAATGCTTTCCTATTTTTCCATCTTTTAAAGAATAGTCAACATTCTTAAATCTTTTAACATCTACTAATTTTTTGTCCAAATCGTTATCAACACTTTCATGCATACAAATTCTTAAAATTAAGAAAGATTTCCATAGCCCGATACATTGTCGAGAAATACAAGAACTTAAATAAAACAATTTGCCATTAGATCTTTCACAAAACAAACCTGAAATAAACTCCCTTATTGCTTTAGGTGGCATATTAATACCACATTCCTATATAATCATGTTAGTATGCAAGGTAAAACATATATATCGAAAAACATCATAAAAATAACAAAATTGAACATGTATTTTACAACAACAAGATATTCGTTGCTTATTAATTTTTACATACCATGGTTTACATTTTTCAAAAGACCTTTGACTTATTTTAATATTACCAAGTAACACTAAATCACCACAAATTTTCTATAAAATTCAGTTTTTGTTGTATCTAATAGGTGTTTTGGGTGAGGATCCACCGAACTGGACCCCATATAATAATTTTAAAACATCTCTAGCATTAGATGAAGTCCCTAGTATTATCATGCCAATATTTTTTGATCCAAGATTTAATTTCAACATTCAATTTCATATCGGTTAGCCAGAGTCGCCAGCGACTCTAACATTGGTTGATAGGATCATTTTCTATCTTTCTCTTCTTTTTAAAGCTCTTAGCAATGTTTTGGGATGTATTTTAAAACTACGCACTAATAGTGCTTACCATTCTTTTATTCAAAATTGCTTTATTAACAATGGCGGTTGTTATAGCTCTTCTTGCTGCATTTTATATTTAGATCGACTATTTTTCCCAGTAGATTGAATGGCACTAGAAACAATAGACATAACATGTTTTAATGATTGATCTTTTCTTTTTGGTTTAACAAAAAATCCTAACCTTTTCATTATTTTCCTCATTTTTTGCATTCTCATCAATTGCATCATTAGTTGACATTGAATTGCAATTTTTTTACGATAAAAGAATTTGTTGTATATTTTATTCACATGTGTTCTTATTTGCCTCCAAGAAATTTGACCAGGAAGATTATCGAAAACACCACTTTCAATTTTTAAAAAAGTATTTTCATTAAATTCAGCATCACATTCTAGATTTTCGTCTTCATCTTCATTATCCATTATCATTTCAACTTCAAAATGGGTTACATTTTTTCATCAACAAATGGTTTTCATTTTCATTTACATCAACAAAACGGTTTTTGTTTCCATTTTCAACAAAAGGATCATTCTCATTTTCATTTTCAACAAATTCTATAAAAGTTTCATCTCTCTGAATATTATCAATGTCAACATCGTTAAGTCCAAACATCTTGTAAAACTTCTACATACAAATTTTCCATTTCACTAACATGTGGATTTGAAGATGTACCTAGATTTGTGCATATTGAAACATTCTCCATAACATTGAAAGAGGGATTTGAAGACATAGTAGGACTTGCTTGTATAATCATATTCTTCTCCAAATTGACTTCTTGCAAATTAGCTTCATCTACAACCATGGTCTCCTCAATGTTTTCATCTTCAATAGTTGTGGAATTGGATGCTACCCCATCATTCATTGATTTAATTCTCATTATTCTTTCTCTTTGTCTTTGGCTCTCCTCTTTTTTTGCTTCAATTTCTTCAGGAATCAATGTCTTCCTCCTCTTATTATGAGCTTTATCTCCATGATTATAAAATTCTCAAGCACAAATGAATGTCAATAGTGAAATTCTTCAAAAAATTCAATCCAAATTGGAAGTTGAAGACCTATAAGGACAAAATTCTTCCTCTTGTGTTTCTCAAAACAAGTAGAAAACTAACACAATTCCAATTTAAAAACTATTTTCTTCATGCCTCCTTTGAAAAAATCAATCCATATTGCAAGTTGAAGACCTTTTTTTTCCTCCAAACAAGTACAAAACTAACACAATTCCACTTCAAAAATGGTTTACACAATGCCTCCTTTGAAAAACTTAATAAAAAATGCAAGTTCACCACCTGTAAAAACAATAGTTGATGAAAAATAGCCCAATTTTACTGCTCTCAACCGTACATGTAAAGTTGCAGACTTCACAGTAATTTTTGACAGTGTAAATTTAAATAAAACGATTAAAAACAAATGAGATCTCGTTTATAGAACGGGATCCCATTTATTAACAAACAGGATCCCATTTCATAATCAGGATCCCGTTCCCAATATTTAATGTGGAGAACATTGACAAAGGAATGGGATCCCGTTTCCCTGTCAATGGTCATGCCATTTAATATTAGGAAACATGATCAAATTTTATAAAGTGGGATCCCACTTTATAAAACGGGATCCCTATTCCAAAAAGGTGAATTTGAATTTGCTTTGTGGTAAGGTTTCTGCCTTGTATTTTGGTTTAGGAAAAGCATTGGGAATTCGAACCTAGGCCTTCAACCTAGTTTGACTTGCAAGTTGAAGGTCCTAACAATGTTAGAGAAAAATACCGAGTTTGGCCATAGGGCTGACGACTTTTTTTGCAGATTTTTTGTGAAATTAAAACCCATTTTTAGATGAGATGATACAGATTCAAATATGTAATTTTTACAATTGAATTAATTTTCTATTTTTCAATTAATTTACATTAAACTAATCCATAAACTTGAAATATCAGGGTTTTTTAATATTTTAATAACTTTTTATTAAAATATTTTTTTGAAAAATCAATTATATGAGATTGCACTTTAGACAATTCTTTTCAATTTAAAAAAAAAATTAAAAATGATAAGTTTAGGTCATCTTATGCGTGTCATACGCAACAATTTTTCAAAATGACAAATAGGCCTAATAAAAATTTAACAAAAAAAAAATTCAATAAAAAATTACAAAAAAATATTGAGAACAAGCTTTAGTGAGTCACAAATCTTTTCCCAAAAGGATTTAAAAAAATACGATAATTTAGGTCAAAATATGGATGTCGTACACATGTATGGTATGGTATAAAAAAATGACTTTTAAACAGTGGTTTTTAGAAATGCCCATTGAAACTCAATTTGTACAATTTGGGTATTAAAATAAATTACATATTTGAAAACTAGACTCTGAGTACTACATTTTATGATTAGTGACGTTTTTGAAGATTCCATCTCTAAGTGCTTCAAATTTTAAGGTCAAATGTGTCAAATTCTAAAAATTAGGAAAAACACTTCCACTTTTTAGCCAAAAAGTGGACTCAACTTCTTGCCAGCACGCAGTCCCTAATTAGAACTAATCTACATTTCTGGAAATTGAAATCTTTAGTTTTGTGCTTTTGTTTTCTGCTATCAGATCTCTTTTCAATTTTTTCAATTTTTATTTCTGGAACCTATGAAAATGGGGGATAGGTTGATCAAGTGCTATCACACCCACTTTCAAATTCCACTCAAAGATTACCCTAGAGATCTCAATGCCAAAAGAGAAAGAGACCTTGCAATAAGGATGATGTAAGAACTGAATATGATCTAATGAGGGGTTCACCACCAAGTATAAACTTGTAAAAGACAATGAAATGCTAAATGAGATGAAAAATCCTAACTAAATGCTAACTAATGCTAAATGACTTAGAAAAGTGAAGGGAATGCAACAAAGAATTGTAAAACAAAAAGTGTGCACCTAGGGATCTAGAGAAGGCTGAATGGAGATCTAGAACACTAAAAAATCTACCTTTATTACTAACTGGGACTCATTCACCAAGCTGGGTGAATTAGTCTAGTTTCTGGGAAACTGTGCAAGAACATGAATCTGCCCAAAGGGTATCCAAATATGCAAAGTCTTGAAATTGATTGGTACTGGGACTCATTCACTAGAAGTGGCGAATCAGTCCAGTTGGGATTTTTTGCAACTTCAAAAGCTAATTCTAGGGTAAAAGTACAAAGCTATGTCACTTTTATAAAAGAATCAACCAACACTGATCTAAATTTTAAACTTGAATCACTAGAAAGTGGCATACATGTTTTGAATTTTGAAATGATGTAAACTAATAAAATGTTTATTTTTTAGTATATTTTATGTTTGTATTTTTTTGACAAAATTAAAAATTATTTGATATATATTTTTATAAATTAACACTATAATTTAGTTGTTGATAAAATGCTGAAAAAATGGCGTTACATGAGACGTCAAGCTTTATATAGTAAATTTTCTTTTTTTTCCTTCAAAATTTTTGTGTATATTTATAACTTGAAACTTTAGGGCATGGATTTTTTTTTTTGCAACTTTAATAAATATGTATTTTTAAATAAATATTTAAATGTGTGTATTAAAACATGATTGTTTCCACTTGACATGAAATTTTATATTAAATATTTATCTAAAATAGAAAATAAATTATACTATCTTAATCTAGATTCTCTTCTCTAGGGCATCATATTTTTAATTTTTTTATACTAAGTTTTAGTATTTTTCTTGACATGATAATCAACCTAATATTTTTGTGCTGATAAACTACTTTTAGTAAAAAATAAGAATAAAATATAATTACTAGTTGAACTATATAAATAAATATATATTTAAAAACTACACTTATGGATCTACAAAAGGGTATTTTTACATTTTTAAAAAACTATTATTTATATGAGTAGGAGTTGTTGAAACATAAAATTTTCAAATAATTTTATTTTTTAGTAAATTGGCCTTAAAGTGGTGCTACATATGCATTTAGCCAACAATTTTAGTTGGAAAAGTTGTGGACATATTTAACTTATCTAGAATGAATCTTACTAGATCATATATTTGACCAAAATTGATTTTTAGTTATAAATACTAAAATTCACTTGTGCTGATAAGTTGGCTGAAAGTGTGACACAACTTTTTACTTTTACCTTCTACTCTTCTTTGTATGCTCTATCCTTCCTAATTTTTTTCTGGATTCAAATCCCTGAATTGCAACATACAGGTCTTCTCCAAGGTTCTCCTAGGCTTGATGACAACTTTGACAACTTTGAATGATTTGACAAATTTTCTCCACTCTTGCTCCTTATGAAATATGCTACACAAAGGAGAGAGAAAAATGTTGTGGGGTTAGTGGTAGGGGTTTGCCTTGGTCAAACCCCTTGTTGGTAATTAAACCTTGAAATGAAAGCAAATAAGAATGGAGAATGATGAATGAACAAATAACAATGTTGCAACTCACCAAACCCTAGCAATAAGGTGCTACAAATATGCTTGAGATGACTTCAATGGATGTGGTTCTTGACTCTTTCTTGAATGATGTTGATCTTGCATGAAAGACTTGCTTGAATCATAAACCCTACATCACAATTGTTAGCACAATAATAAAAATGATGGATAGAATCTTTGACATGATGATTGACACTTGAATGTTGCTCTAAAATGCTTGATAATATTCCCTTGAATACTCTTGAATTCTCTTGTGAATGCTCAAATGTTCTTGTGAACTCTCTTGAATGCTAGGTGTGAATATGAGTGAAAGAACCTAGTATTTATACTCAATTATGCAAGAATTCTTGAGATTACAACACTACAAGCTGACATCCGATCTAGGAGAATAAAATCCCACCAAAAATTTGAATTAAATTTAATTTTGGGCAACATGGGACTCATTCGCCAAAGGTGGCGAATGAGTCCCATCAGACATAATGTATGGGACCAAAACCCAAAAGTGCTTAGAAATGTGTGAAAATCGGTTTGGGGCCAAAAGATCCAAGTGGGACCCATTCACCCAAGGTGGCGAATGAGTCCTAGATCACCAAATATAGGCCACACAAGCCAGAAACACCTGAATTATGATTGGTTAATGATTGGTGTCAGGATTATCCTCAAAAAGATGCAGTAAATGAGGATTCTGGATGCAAAATAGGGCCAATTAAGGCATAAGAAATCTCGATTATTAATGACAATCCTAGAGGAGTGTGAAAGTTTGTTACAACACTTTACAACACTTCAAATAAGGCAAGATTAATGTTTATTTAATTAAAAAGAGGTTTATTCATAGTTCGGTTATTAGATAAAACCTTAGAAAAGTGTGAAAGTGTGTTACAACACTTCACAACACTTTAGCAAGGTACCATTAAAATCCATTAGTTCCCAAGGGCCCAAGACTTAATGTGAATGTTTCATCCACATTGCAACACTAAATCAAGGAAACATTAAGCCAAAATCACAAGGAGAGCCCAAACAAGCCAAAAAAAGTAGAAGGGTTACTTTTTCAGTGACTCCAGTTTCATTCATTTCATTAGATCTAGCTAAGTTTTCTTGATTTAGTGCATTATCTAAATTCAAAATTGTATTTACAACATTTCATTTTCATTTTTTTTGCATTGTGTAATAAAAAATTACTTTGTTTTAAGTCCGCAAATCTGAAAATGGACAAGTGTTTTAGCAATGTATGGAAGTCCTTATTTTCTTTGGTTGATGTTTCAAGTTGTGTTTTTGGAAATGATCCTAATGTAATTGAAACCACTCATTCTCACACAACTCCTAATGAATGTCCTCATGAATTTGACATCATTGGAGAAGATGATGCTAGCATGAATGAATTCATAAACGATTGCCTTAACAATCTTGAGAATAATGCATCCTTCTATCCTTACATGAAACAACCAACACAACTTGAGATGTTTGGTATTTTACATCCTGAACTTGAGTCACAAACAAATCCTAAAATTTCAACAATGAGTGAACCTAATTCCTCTAGTCAAGTGCATAGTCATTCATCTTATGTTAACAAAGTTATCAACACTCCCATCAACCTAGAAGAGACCTATGGCCAAGGCCTTAAGATTTTAACCAACCAAGGATGTGATATAACCAATGAGCATGAAATTCATAAACTTTTAGAGAAAATTTTTATTGAACAAACAAAAGGGATATGATATCAAGATCCTCCTCTCGACATAAGTGTCCTCCTTCCTAAAGAACAACCAATGCCTAACAAAAATGACAAGATCATCTCAGGTCCTCCTTCTCTATATCCACCTCAAGAAATTGGTGAATCTAGCAAGAAACAAAAGCCTTACAAACTAAAGAAACTAGAATTCTATTGTCTCATGATTGCAATTGAAAAAACCTTACACAGACTTCTAAGTCAAGGAATTACAACATTACCACCCATGAAACAAAAACCAAAACCATATCCTAAGAATGCAAACATGTCAAATTGTCGATATCATAGAGTTCTTGGACATAGTACTGATGAGTGTCATGCTTTAAAAAAAATATTCAAATTTTTTTGATATCATAGAAGTAATCCCTTAAGGCATGCATTACGCCCTTGCAATGTAATAGTTGTAGGGTCTTAACATCATCTCTATTACATGTTATACATTCATTGAAAATAATTCTCTTTACTGTGAGGCTCATTCTCATCACCTATCCCAACTCCTCCTTGTCCTGTAGTGTGATCCCACAATAGTGGTTTACAATTTTTGGCCAAACTGGACACTAAAATTATTATTGTTAACTAAATCTTCACATTCGGGCACCTATAGCGGCTAAACCGTGAGGAATTGGAAGATGATGTAAACTAGAGTCTCGTCACATTTTGTCTGTAGATTCTAAAAATATTTTTTTCAAAATTTTTGGAATCAAATTGCACTTCTTTTTCCATCTCCCACGAAAACTGGTTTTTTTCAGAAAATAACATTTTTAAAAAGTGACACACACCCTATAACACATAACTTTTTTTCCATGAAGGATAAAATTATAATTCTTTCAAATTTAGATTTATAACTCTGATATCTAGTGCTTCCACTTGGTTATATAGTTTTTTATTGAATATTTTTTCTTTAATCAAGTTTCAAAGTCAAACCAATTATAATTTAGACATAGCGCAACAATATAACGCGTAAATTTTTTTGTATATATCGATTTTATTTTTTTTTGTTGGATCAAGGACTTCAATATTTGGTGCACTCATATTTTTCAATTTTTTTTTATAATCTGCTATTTTTCCACATGTGTAGAACATAAAACTTCATTTTCGATGAAAAACCTATGTTTAATAAAACTAAAAAAAAAATACATAATAAAATTATATTCGTTGGATAGCTCGTTTCAAGGACTACCTAATTCCAATTGGGTTTGTGAAGACTCCTCCATTTTCATCCTCAACTCGAGCTTCCCTTAGCATAAAATTTAGGTTTCAAAGTGCACGAGGAGAATGAGGAAAAGGGGGGTTCAGTCGAACCCATAGGGGTTCGCTTGAACCAGGTTTGGTCAAACCCAAGTTCGGCCAAACCCCCTTCCCAAAAGGGGTTTTCAATTTTTTTTTGTCCATGCATGCATTAATTTGGTTCGCTCGAACCTTGGTTCGGCCGAACATTTTTTTGGTTCATTCAAACCAACAAGTTCGTTTGAACCCCAAAATCAATTTTTTTTCCATGGGCTCATTTTTTGTGAGTTTTCCTTCCTCCATCAAATTGTAAACCACTATTGTGGCTTCACCTTGCACTTAGTGGGGGCAAGGGCTTAGTTAGCCTTCCCCTAATTTGACACTTTTTGTTGTCCCTTTGGCCAATTGTCCACCTTCTGTTTATATAGATCGAGATTGGGATGCAGACGACCTGCTATAGGTTGACTCGCCTATGCCTTACTAGTATTTAATGCTTTGTTTTATTTTTAACATTTCTTTATGTGATTGCATGTGCATAATGTGATCCCTTGTGCTATTCCATTTGATGTATCTCTCTCTCTTTTTTTGCATTCCTCTATATGTATCTACATTCTTCTCTATGTCGTAAACATTTTATCTTTTCTTTGTCTTGTGTTTTCCTTTTGGGGATGACGCAAGGTGTTGATTCATTTAGGTCTCTTCCATGTTGACCCAAAAGATTATCCTTTATATTTTGTTTTTTCTTATGTTTTCCTTTTGGGGATGATGCAAGGAATTGAGACATTTAGGTATCTTCCATGTTGACGCGAAGGATTTTTCTTTGTTTTCACCCTCTTTGTGTCATTCTTTCAATTCTATGACTATTTGGGGAATGATGATGTTTCTGAACTCTATAACAACATTGTAGGAAATATATACTAACCTCAGATCCATAGATCCCTCTTGTATTTCTTGGAGAAACCCCTCCTTCATTTTTCATGACGTAGCTTATTTTAGGAAAATATGACTTGGCATAGGGCTTTCTAAGGTGAGCTCTCATGTCTTAGGAGTAAAACTTGGCTACTTTAAAGTAATTTCTCACAACAATGGTGTTAGCAACCACTTTAAAGTGGGGGCATACATTGATGACATATTTTGACATTTTGCATATTTCATGGTGTGATTTTATTTCTTGTGACATGTCATTTTCTTGGTGGTGTCATTGGGTTTGATGTTCTCCAAGAATGTGATATTTCTAAGCATATGACTTCCCTCAGTGGCATGATGTAGAAAAAGGCATCCCATAAGTAGTAGTATGATATTATTGACTTGTCCTCTCTTGGAGACATTAGGCATGATGTTCCCTTAGAAGAAGACCTTAAATGAAGCAAGATCCCCTTGAACAAAAACCTATAGAAATAGCATTCAAAATCATTCAGCATTGTGGTGCCTTATCAAAGTTTTTAGGAGGATTTAACTTTGGTATGGTATGGGAGGCTAATATGATTCTCTCATTTGCCACCTTTTTGGGATCCTCACCTAGTGGACGACCTAGAGTTCCACTATGCTAGAGTGAACACACATGTTACAAACAAACAACCTAGACTTGGTCCACATCGTGTTGGAAAGATTGTCGAAGCTTGATTGTTGTTTCAGACAAACAATCGCGTTCCACATCGCGTTGGAATAGTTGAAGCTTGATCCTATATTTTTCTTTATTTTTCTTAGTCTTTGATAGGTTATGAATGTTTATATTTTTCATTGTTGCATACATAAGTGTCTTGAATGTCTACTTTAGTGTGAGTTTTTCATGAGGGAAAACTCTCACTAAAGTGGGGGAAAAATGTATTAACAAAAAAAGTATCCCTTTTTCCTTAATTTGGGAATAATTAACAATAAGTGAACCTAATATTGCCTAGATTTAGTGTTGTAATGTTTTTTACACATTCACATTAATTCTAGGACCCTTTTTAATAAAATGGACTCAATGATGCCTTATTTAGGGTGTTGTAAAGAGTTTCTTTACACTTTTACACTAATCTAGGGATTTAATTAATTAATTAAGGTTAATTGAGCTTAATTGTCCCCTTAAATTCAAATCCAAGCCTTATTTATTGAATTTTCCAAAGGAAAAATCCTGACACTCATTACTTATGTTTCAAAACACTTAATTTTGCAAGGTTTGAGTCCTAGGCTAGTGAATTAGGACCCATTTGCTACCTAGCTAATGGGTCCTTCCTAGGTCCTAGGAATCCCTTTTTACATGTTATTTCATATCCCCTAAATTTTTCCTAGTTAAGTATGCTAGGACCCATTAGCTAGGTAGCAAATGGGTCCTAATTCACTAGCCTAGGACTCAAACCTTGCAAAATTAAGTGTTTTGAAACATAAGTAATGAGTGTCCAACTTAATTTAAGACACCCCTTTTTTTAACTTATTCTTGGCAAAATTTTAATGATTTTAAATCCTAAATTTGATATTAGCTTGTGTTATTTGAATTTCGGGAGTAAATCTTAAGTTAAGTATAAATATAAGGTAATTTTACATAGTTTCACCTAGAATTTTTATGTGACTTCATGGGATCAAAAGCAAGAGCATTATAGAGCCTTCAAGAGAATTTCAAAGACATTCAAGGGTAAATTATCAAGGTTTTATTGTAGTAATCAAAGGTCATATCATCATGTCAAAATCATAGTGCACCATGCATGTTGTTGAGCTAATGTGATGTTTTAGCATTGGTGATCAAGTTCAAGTATTCAAAGCAATTATCCTATGTCAAGTTCATGATCAAGATCTACACTCATTGAGGCTATTTCATGCTAATTTTTAGATTTGTACTCTAAGGTTTCAATTGAGGATTGGTGAGTTGTTACACATTTTTGTTCATTCATCTTTCCTTTATGCATTGTTTCATCACAATGTTTAATTACCAGAACGGGGTTTGACCAAGGAAAACCCCTATTTCCTAACAATCAATAATTTTTCTTCTCTCTTGATGTGTGATTATAGGTTTTAGATTGAAGATCAAGTGGAGAGAAAAATCGTCAAAATTGCAAAGTTTCTAAAGTTATCATCTTACTTGTAAGATCATAGAAACTAAGCTACAAGAAATATTTCTGACTTTTGGGAGCCGAGCACCTGGGATCTGAGTGCAAAAATTCAAGAGTAGGATCCCAAAACTAATTTTCTAAAACCCTAATAGGGACCCATTAGCCACCTAGTGAATGATTCCTTAGTGAGCTCTGAAACAACACTTTTTCAACAAGGTACACATCATTTTAACATATTAAAACCTTCCTATTTTCTGTTAAATAATAGTTAGGATTGATTTCTAATTAAATTATTTATGCATTTTATCTCTCATAATTGAGTGAAACATATAGCTAAAAAAATTGAGTTCCTCCATTTGATTAATTCCATTTGGGGTTAACCCTCTTTTTCAATGTTTTAGTGAAATAAATATTAAATAGAAAATTCCCAATTTAATCTTGATTTTTTGAAGATGACTATAAAATGAGAAATTTAAGAGCATAATTAGCTCCAATCACATAGGATGAGCTAAACCTAATGTAAAATTTTCAAGGGTGACAATTTACAATGCTACAAGCATCAAACTTCTGGTAACACATCTTGGGTGATTGTTTCAAGCCATACAGAGATTTCTTCAACCTGCAAACTGATTATTATTTTTATTACACAAAAAAAGACTTAGGTTGTCACATACAAGTTTCCTCCTCAAGATCCCCATGCAACAAAGGAGTTTTAACATCCACTTGATCTATCTCAAAATTACAAGAAATGACAAATAGATAATAGGAATATAATAGAAGTCGATTTAGCAATATGAGAAAATTTTCCCAAAATCAACTCCCTCTCTTTGGGAGTAGACCTTAGCCACCAATCCGGTCTTCTATCACTCTAACCAACCATCTACACCAAATTTATTTTTAAATACCCACTTGTAACCAATGGGATTTCTTCTTTTGGGAAAAATAACAAGATCCCAGGTGTCACAATTATCGAGATCCATAATCTCCTAGGTAAAAACACAAACTTGTGTCACTCTTTTGACCAACTAAATAGTTTTGAGTGAAATAGTTTCACCCTAAATAGTTTTGGTTGAAACAATTTCGCCCAGAACTATGTGGCCTATATGTGGCACATAAAGTTTTGGGAAAAACCCTTTCCCCTGAAACAATAATTTTTTTTTTTTCTTTTACTGATTTATAATTTGATTGAATTTGCATGTAAGTTTTTGACTTAAATGGTTTAAGTCGAAAGGGTTTCAATCGAAACCCTTTCACCTAAAACTGTCTATGTGGCATCCTTGTTGGCACCACCTCATCTTTTTTTAATTTTTCTTGAAAATTTATACTCAAGCATGATATTTTTTCAATTAGAATTATTTAAAAAAAAAAACTAAAAATACCCTTTTGTAGAGCTTAGAGTTAGGAATCCATATATATATATATATATTGATATTTTGATTTTTTTTAATGTTTTTGTTCTTTAATAATGCAAGTAGTTTGTTAAAATAAAAAATTAGGTTGATTAGAAATTAAAAAAAAAAAAACTAAATATTTAAAAAATTGAAAAAATTATGATGCACTAGAGGAGAGAATCCTCTCTAAAGGATATAATTTGTTTCTTGAAAATGATAAAAAATAGACAATAGTTGATGCCAAATGAAAACTATCAAATTCTAGTATGTTTGACTTTAACATGTTACTACAAGGAAAATATATATATCAAAATTTTATTTTTTTCCATGCACTAGATATTGAAGTTATCTATTTGGAAAAAAAATTAGGGGAAAATAAAATTATTTTCTATTTTTTTCTTGATGCCAACTCAACGTCACCTTTTCTTGAAATTTTTAGAAATTAAAAACCTTCTCTTAAATTTATAAAAAAATATCAAAATAATTTTTAAAAAACTTAAAAATTTAAAAAATAAATTTCATCAAGAGTTCTACATTTCATTATTTTACATAATTTTGAAATTAAAAATATAAGGACAACTTTTATGTAGTCAAATTTGAGAATATTTATGTGTTGGTCAATTCCTTTATAAAAGTGTGATACATGTTTGTAGTTTTACCCTCCTACTACATGACCTACAACCAAGAATCACTTTCTTCCAAAGAGAGAGCCTCCTTGAAAGATCTAGGTTCATCGTTAGTAATCAATAAAGAAAATACACAAGAAAAATCATGTGGGCTATACCTGTCAATTGGATTTCGTTTCCTTGTGGACCTCCTCAAGGTAAGAGTAATGGGTTCTACCCGTTCTTCTTATTCTTCTTCTTTTGTGTGATCATCTTGCACATCCTTTGAACTTTTTGAACCCTATTTTTCTACTCCATTCTCATATCAATATGATTTTTCTTCCACATGTGCATCTTCCTATTTCTCAATCTTTGTCTCGAAGTGCACTATCTTTGTCTTATCTTTCTCCTTTGGTTGTTATTCTCTTGAGAAAGCTCTAAAACCCTTAAAAATCATATCTCTAGAAAATATTATTTAATGGGTTAGAGAATTCCAAAGTTTATAACCTTTTACATTATCATTGTACTAAAAAATATGCATTTCTATTCTTTTGGATCTAGTTTAGATCATTTCTCCTAAGGCACATGAAAAATACTCATGCATCCAAAGACCATTAAATGTGAAACAAAAGGATTCTACCTATTTACAATTCATAAGGAGTTTTATCAATAAGAGCTAAACAATGAGATCTATTAATTAAATAACAAGTAATACCAACCAATTTTACCAAGCATCTATTGAGCTTAGTACTACTCAACATGCTCCTAGCTCTTTCAATCAAGGTTTGGTTCATTTTTTCTTCTACCCCATTTTGTTGGGGAGGGTAAGGAGTGTTCTTCTTTCAAACAATACCTACATGCTTACATAATTCATTGTATTCCTTGGAACAATATTAACCCCCATTATTAGATCTCAACAACTTTATCTTATATTAAGATTTATTCTAAGTGTATTTTGAGACATCATCAATGGAGAGACATAATACTAAGATTTACCCAAAGTGTCAACATCCATTGGTCCACATAGATCCAAATGAATTATCTCTAATAACATCTTTTCCTTATTAGTTCCATTAGGAAATGATGATCTATTTTGTTTGCAAAACACACAATTCTCATAGAAATCATTTTTTCCAACAAAATAATAAAATATACCATCAACCAATTTTTTTCCAAGAATGGTCTTAAGGCCTTTTTCACTAATGTGACCCAATATATGGTGCCACAACATACATGTATTTGCAGTGCTATTTACATTGGAATTAAAAAAAATATTGACATTTAGGCTAAAAAAAGTCCCTATCTAAGATCCTTTAGCTATCACCAAACTCCCTCTTACTACCTCACAACTAGGCTTACCAAATGTCACATGCAACCTAGAATCATTCAACTTGGATACTAAAAGTAAATTTCTCACAAGACTTGGAATATACAAAACATCATCAAGAAATTTAATTCTCTCATAATTGAAACACAACAATACCTTTCCCTTAATAAAAATATTCATTGTATTGTTATGAACAAGGAAAACATCTCCCCTATCATATTCTTTGTAAGTAGTAAACTACTCCTTGTAAGGAGTTATGTGGTAGGAGAAACATGAATTAGTAAGCCAAGAATCATTACTAATAGAGTTAGTTGAAATAAAAAAGCATTAGAGCATCATCTGAGAACTTTTCTATGGATGAATCAACATTCCTCTTCTTGTTCTTACACTCCTTCACATGCTCTCTTTTTCCACAATTCCAACACTTTACTCTTTTTGGGGGTTATAGAATGTCCTTTTGATTTATCCCCCTTTTATCCCCTTTAGCACCATTCTCTTTGGATCTACCTCACACATGCAAGGCATCTTGGGAGTCAACATTCATAGCATTTATTCTCATTTCCTATAAAATAAGTATGGAAATCATGGTGTCCATCTTTGGCTCTGCATTACCACTACTTACATAAACACTTAGATTTTCCCAAGATTTGGGAAAAGAAAAAAGATTTTTTTTTACCATATCTTCTAATTTAAAATCCACTGATGTAAGTTGAATTATAATCAAATTAAAAGCATTTAAATTGTCTGTAATAGAATCACCATCTTTCATTTTTAATGAATATAACCATATTTTGAGATACAACTTGTTAGATAAACTTTTAGTTTGATATATATCACTTATCCTCTTCCACAACTTGTACATGCAATGTATTCTATTGAGACATTTAAAAGGATGAAATCTCTAAGACACAATCATATGGTTCCTCAT
>VDFB02058729.1:0-27337 GCA_007258455.2 Sequoia sempervirens
AATTTTAAATTCTAAGTAGGGAACATGTCAGAATTTAAAATTTTGAAAATGCATGGGTGGAGGATATGTCAGAATTTTAAATTCTGAGTGGGGAACATGTCAGAATTTAAAATTCTGAAAATGCATGGATGGAGGATATGTTAGAATTTTAAATTATGAGTGGGGAACATGTTAGAATTTAATATTTTTAAAATGCATGAGTGGGGAATATTCTTCCAAGATGCCATGTTGAAAGAAAATAGGGATTTTAATAAACCAATAAATTGATTTATTTGTGCAAGTGGATGATTAGGTTAATTTAATCAGGATTAGATTAGCCAAATGATGTTTAGGATGTCTTGACTTATTTGATTTAAATACTTGATTTATTTAAATTAGAAAAGGATGGAAAATGCATTTGGATTTAATTAAATGGATGTTTGATTTATTTGATTAAAAAATTGATGATAATGTTTATTTAATTTTGAATGAATGACCTAAGGAGATGATATTACCTGATGAATGGATGAAGGCGAACCTAATTAATTGGTGAATGGACCTAATGTGAAACCTAGTTTAGTTGATGAATTAACCTGGTCAAATGCAAAATGTTAATTTTGGATGTGTACATTTTGCCCCTCTTTGAAGCAGTGTACTTGTTGCGTTGGTTCAAAGAATAAACTCCACGATCAAAAAATTGAAAAAATTCTAATTTTTTGGATGCCCTAGCAGAAAGAAGTACACTGGTACATTTATTACAATCATGTCTACTTTAATTCCTGAAATTAAGTTGAATTCTTCTAACTATCATTCTTGGAAAACTCATATATGCTTTATTTTTCAGTTTAAACATCTTTTAGATGTAGCTACAGATCCTAAATCTAGACCAGGTTCATCTACATCCAAAGATGAAATCAAAAAATGGAAATTTTCAAAAATGAAGAAGCCCTTGGCCACGTAGGTATCTCCATGTCACACGAACTTTATGTTCACATTGGGAAATGTACAATTTCCTATGAAGCATGGGACAAACTCAAAACAATTTATGATAGTACAAATGAATAAAGAAAAATTCAAATTCAAGATCAACTTGAAGATTTGAGTATTCTGATTTTAAATCTATGGATGGTTACTATTGAAATTTGATGCTTTAAATAGTCAATTGGATGGTTAGGAGTTAGGTAGATAATCTTAGATTAATTCATATTATTCTTAAAAAGTGTCTTCCTAGACAATTTCAACAATTCATTACTAATATTCATGCTCAATTAGCCATTCCTTCTTTAGCTAATCAATTAACTTATAATATTTTTCATGATTTGTTAAGACAAGAAGAGGCTAAGTTAATTTAGTTTGGTACTCTTAAGTCTAATGAACATGCTTTCTTGTCTAATCATAAGAAAAAATTTAAACCTCATTCTAAACAACAACATTATAATTCCAAACCTCATTATAATAATGGAAATGATCCTATAAAGTTTAACTCTTCTAAGAAACCACATTGCACTTATTGTAATAAGGATGGTCATTGGCAAAACACTTGTTTTAAAAAGCAAAATGAGAAAAAGCCTATGAAGCAAAATAATCAACAACAAAATAAACCTAATAATAATAAGTTTCAAAATAATGCAAATCAATCTAGACGTGCTTTTACTTGTAGTTCTAATGTTTCTCAACCTCTTGAATGGGTTATTGATTCAGGTGCATCTCAACATGTTCACATAAAAAGTTTTTTTTTTAAATAACTTCACAAGTACCTTATTATTGGACTTGATCAACCCAATAATAGTGTACCTGTTTTACTAAATTATATTTGGAATATGAAAAGGGGATATTCATGTAGTCATGAATGCATGAATATTGTCTTAAATGATTTATTTATACTTAATAATCCTTCACTTCATAATATGCAATTCCCATTATTCCATCACAATTTTTTTATATTAATTTTTATAACTTAAGGTGGCTTTATTTGTGGCTTTTGATCTATTACAATATTTAAAATAAAGCTAGTGTTTCCTTCTCAACTACAATTATGTTGTTTTGAAAAAGGGAATTTGATATTTTATTGTGTCTCATTAATCTGATATTCTTCCTTATTGGTGAATTTTCTTTCTTGATGGATTTATTCCATCTATATATGTTTTGCAAATTTATCAAGTCTCAATGGAGCCTTTACATATATTTTATGTGCTAGTCACATTTGCGGTAATGTTGCATAGGGAGCCCTATCTATAATGAATCATTTATTTTTATCAAGTCTCATTGGAGTTTTTTGGGGACCCATGGAAAATATTTCCATCCACTTTGATGGTATCCACTTACTTATTTATGATGAAATTAGATCTATTTTTCTTAATTTATAGGGGATCCAAGTTCTTGGAAACCTTTCCTTTTCATTATTTTTATTGAAGGCAATATGGTTTTAAAACCATCTTTTGACAAATTTTCAAAAGTCCTTTATTATTAATCTTGATGCATTTTTCCTTCTGTTCAATGATGGCAGTGAGAGGAAACCTGAATCTATTATTGCTATGTCTATATATTGACATTTTATAATTTGGGCTATGCCTTTTTTCTATCTCATGGTTTCATTAGAAGTAAAAATGATCCACATTTATATATTAAGCATAGTGAAAATGATATTGTGATATGTTGATGATTTAATTATCACTTATAGTTCAAACATTTTGATTAGTGATGTTAAGTCTCAACTCATTCAACAATTTCAAATGAGTGATTTGGGCCTATTACATTATTTTTTGGGTATGCAAATTTGGAAAACACCTAAAAGGTATTTTTTCTTTCTCAACATAAATATGCTCAAGATCTCTTAAATAAGATTTAAAATGAATGATGCAAAGTGTGTTTCTACTCCTTGTGAATTAGGAACTAAATTAATGGTTGATATGGAAACTTCTTTTGTTGATCCTACTTTATATAGGCAATTAGTAGGAAGTTTAAATTATCTAACTCTTACTAAACCTGATATTTCTTATAGTGTTGGATTGGTTTCTAGATTTATGTCTAAACCACAAAAAACTCATTTTAAAGTTGCAAAAATAATTTTAAGATATGTTAAAGGTACTCTTAATCTTGGTCTTTTTTATGATGCAAATTGTGATTTTTCTTTAAAGGGTTATATTGATTCAGATTTAGGAGGTGATCCAAATGATGGGAGATCACTTGTAGTTATTGTTTCTTTGATGGATCGGTGCAATCTCATGGAATAGTAAAGAACAACAATCTACTTCTTTTTTGTTCTACAAAGCTGAATTTAAAAGGTTGTGCAAATGCATCTAAAGAAGCGCATATGGTTAGGAAGATTAGCGATGCTTGGGTGCTACCGAGAAAGGATCCTACTCTTTATATTGTGATAATCAAAGTGCTGTGCTTTGGCAACAAATCCATTTTCCATGCAAAGGACCAAGCATATTTCTCTTCAACATCACTTCATTAGAGAGCAAACTGAAGACAAGCAAATTTCTCTTTTGTATTGTAAAGGTGAAGATCAAGTTGTAGATATAATCTTGGATTACAAACCATTGAAGGTTTGATTAACCTCACAGAAGTAAAGCTTAAGGGGGATGTTAGAATATTAAAATCTTTACTCAATGTAAAGGTTATTCTTTAATTATAATTATTTATTGACTTGTAGGAATATTCTAGGGGAATCCCTACAAGTCTTTTGTCTTTTTGTCTCCTCACATGTGTGAGGATGGCTTATTTTTTAATTCCTTTATTAAGGAATATTTGTAACCACCTCCTTAAGAGGTGACACTTTGCACACACATAGATGAATGGTACATAGATGAATGGTGGCATTCATTGAGTTGGGAGTTACATTCTAACTCCTTCTCACCTCTAATTATTGAGGTGCCTCTCCTGTTATTCTTTAAGATTCAAGCAACCGAGCTAATGCTGGAGCTCTCTCTCTCTCTCTTTGTATTATTCTTTAGGCATTTTTCCTCCATTTATAATATTGGGGTTTTTTCTTGTTTTTTCCCCTTAACAAATTCTTGTGTCTCTCTTGCTTTGGTGGTGCTTGGTTTGGCTACTTAAATCTATTTGGTAATATCTTTCCTTCAAACATTTGCTCTTTTCTATTTCCTTTCATTGTATCAGAGCTTGGTATTACTAATATTCTATGAGCTACATTGTTGAAAGTTTACTAGATTTTTAAGGACACCATTGGAGACACTCAAAGAGAAAAAGAGAAGAGCCAAAAGTCTAATCTTTTTTTTTGTTTGATATATTTTTCTAACCCTTGTGCAGGATTTGTTATCTAAATATTTCTAAGTTTTTCAAATTGCAAGACACTCAAAGAGAAAAAGAGAAGAGCCAAAAGTCTACTCTTTTTTTTTGTTTGATATATTTTTCTAACCCTTGTGCAGGATTTCTTATCTAAATATTTCTAAGTTTTTCAAATTGCAAAATTTAAAAATCCATTTTTTGCATGTTCAAAATTTTGTAAAAAATCAATTTTTTTAGAGGCTATAACTCTAGTTCAAAAATTCTTTTTAAGAAAAAAGCTAATCTGCTTTTTTCTGCAAATCTTATATTAGATCTGTAAACAAAATCCATTATATATTGCATACATAATTTATTTTTTGCATAAAAATTAAAAAACCCTCTAATAAAGGGTTATTTTTAAAATTTATTTAGAATAGTTCATTAGTTCATTAATTTTTTATTTTTTTGCAATATTAAGCTAAATCTGCAAAAAAATCACTATATTTTGCATTTTGTAAAAAAAAAAAAAAAATTTTAGGGCTTTAGCCTTGTTTTAAGTCAGATTTATTCATTAATAAATCTAAAATCAATTTTTTAATAAAATCTTCTTTTTTTAATTCAAACCCTCTTTTGTATATATGTAATATTTAAAAATAAAAATAAATCAAAACATTTTAAGGATTTCATATTTCTTTTTCAAAATAAACGATAATAAATAAAACCCTTGAATTTGTAGGTCTGCGTAAGGCTCTCCTTTGGGCCTCTATGCTCATGCCAAGCCCAAAGCCCACCTTCACCAATGGTACTAGCCGTGATCTTTGTCTCTATTCATTCTTGCCTGCCCTGCTTCGCTGCTTAACAAATGAATCAAGAAAAATTCAAATTCAAGATCAACTTGAAGATTTGAGTATTCTAATTTTAAATCTATGGATGAATTTTTATTGAAATTTGATGCTTTAAATAGTTAATTGGATGGTTTAGGAGTTAAATTAGATAATCTTATATTAGTTCATCTTATTCTTAAAAAGTGTCTTCCTAGACAATTTCAACAATTCATTACTAATATCCATTCTCAATTAGCCATTCCTTCTTTAGCTACTCAATTAACATATGATATTTTTTGTGATTTATTAAGACAAGAAGAGGCTAAGATAATTCAATTTGGTACTCTTATGTCTAGTGAACATGCTTTTTTGTCTAATCATAAGCAAAATTTTAAACCTCATTCTAAACAACAACATTATAATTCCTAACCTCATTATAATTATGGAAATGATCCTAGAAAATTTAACTCTTCTAAGAAACTACATTGCACTTATTGTAATAAGGATGGACATTGGAAAAATACTTGTTTTAAGAGGAAAAATGAGAAAAAGCCTATGGATCAAAATAATCAACAGTTTCATAACAATGGTAATCAATCTAGATGTGCTTTTACATGTAGTTTGAATTTTTCTAAACCTTTTGAATGGGTTATTGATTCAAGTGCATCTCAACATGTTACTTCACATAAAAAGTTTGTTTTTTAAATAACTTCACAAGTACCTTATTATTGGACTTGATCAACGCAATAATAGTGTACTTGCTTTACTCAATTATTTTTGGAATATGAAAAGGGGATATTCATGTAGTCATGAATGGATGAATATTGTCTTAAATGGCTTATTTATACTTAATATTCCTTCACTTCATAATATGCAATTCCCATTATTCCATCACAATTTTTTTATATTAATTTTTATAACTTAAGGTGGCTTCATTTGTGGCTTTTGATCTATTACGATATTTAAAATAAAGCTAGTGTTTCCTTCTCAACTACAATTATGTTGTTTCGAAAAAGGGCATTTGATATTTTATTGTGTCTCATTAATCTGATATTCTGCCTTATTGGTCAATTTTCCTTCTTGATGGATTTATTCCATCTATATATGTTTTGCAAATTTATCAAGTCTCAATGGAGCCTTTACATATATTTTATGTGCTAGTCACATTTGTAGTAATGTTGCATAGGGAGCCCTATCTATAATGAATCATTTATTTTAATCAAGTCTCATTGGAGTTTTTTGTGGACCCATGGAAAATATTTCCATCCACTTTGATGGTATCCACTTACTTATTTATGATCAACTTAGATCTATTTTATTAATTGATGGGGATCAAGTTCTTGAAACCTTTCCATTTCATTATTTTATTGAAGGCAATATGGTTTTTTTTTAAAACCATCTTTAGGACCAATTTTTCAAAGTCCTTTATTATTAATCTTGATACAATTTCCCTTTACAATTCAATGATTTAGTGAGAGGAAACCTAGATCTATTATTGCTATGTCTATATATTGACATTTTATAATTTGGGCTATGATTTCTTTCTATCTCATGGTTTCATTAGAAGTAAAAATGATCCAAATTTATATATTAAGCATAGTGAAGATGATATTGTGATTATTATTTTATATGTTGATGATTTAATTATCACTTCTAGTTCTAACAATTTGATTAGTGATGTTAAGTCTCAACTCAATCTACAATTTCAAATGACTGAAAAAGGCCTATTACATTATTTTTTGGGTATGCAAATTTGGCAAAAACCTAAAGGTATTTTTCTTTCTCAACATAAATATGCTCAAGATCTCTTAAATATATTTAAAATGAATGATGCAAAGTGTGTTTCTACTCCTTTTGAATTAGGAACTAAATTAATGGTTGATATGGAAACTCCTTTTGTTGATCCTAGTTTATATAGGCAATTAGTAGGAGGTTTAAATTATTTAACTCTTACTAGACCTAATATTTCTTATAGTGTTGGATTGGTTTCTAGATTTATGTCTAAACCACAACAAACTCATTTTAAAGTTGCAAAAATAACTTTAAGATATGTTAAAGGTACTGTTAATCTTGGTCTTTTTCATGATGCAAATTGTGATTTTTCTTTAAAGGGTTATACTGATTCAGATTTAGGAGGTGATCCCAATGATGGGAGATCCACTTGTGGTTATTGTTTCTTTGATGGATCAGGTGCAATCTCATGGAATAGTAAGAAACAACAATCTACTTTTTGTTTTACAAAAGCTAAATATAAAGGTTGTACAAATGCATCTAAAGAAGCACTATGGTTAAGAAGATTACTTGAAGACTTGGGTCTACCTCGAAAGGATCCTACTCCTTTATATTGTGATAATCAAAGTGCTATTGCTTTGGCAACAAATCCAGTTTTTCATGCAAGAACCAAGCACATTTCTCTTCAACATCACTTCATTAGAGAGAAAATTGAAGACAAGAAAATTTATCTTTTGTCTATAAAAGGTGAAGATCAAGTTGCAGATATAATCTTGGATTACAACCCATTCAAGGGTTTGATTAGCCTCCCCAAGTAAAGCTTAAGGGGGGATGTTAGAAGATTAATCTTTACTTGGTAAAGTTATTCTTTAATTGTAATTATTTATTAACTTGTAGGAATATTCCAAAGGAATCCCTACAAGTCTTTTGTCTTTTTTTATCATCTCACACATGTGTGAGGATGGCCTATTTTTTAATTCCTTTATTATGGAATATTTGTAACCACCTCCTTAAGAGGTGACACTTTGCACACACATAGATGAATGGTGGCATTCATTGAGTTGGGAGTTACATTCTAACTCCTTCTCACCTCTACTTATTGAGGTGCCTCTCCTCTTATTCTTTAAGATTCAAGCAAGCAAGCTAAGGCTGAAGCTCACTCTCTCTCTTTGTATTATTATTTAGGCATTTTTCCTCCATTCATAATATTGGGGGTTTTTCTTTTTTTTTCTCCTTAACAAATTCTTGTGTCTCTCTTGCTTTGTTGGTGCTTGGTTTGGCTACTTCAATCTATTTGGTAATCTCTTTCCTTCAAACATTTTCTCTTTATTAGTACTTTCCATTGGTCTTTTCTATTTCCTTTCAAGCAAGTCTACATCTTTTGGGTGTAGGGTCACATGATTCCCCCACCATCACGTAGGTGAAACTCTCATTATGTTTGTTTGTTCCATGATTCATTTGGGAAAAGTATTTTAACATTCTCAACATTGTTTTGGGGACCATTATAATTGATTATTTTATTTCTTAAATTTAGGTAGCAATTTAACAAAAATATTTTACACCAAGAAAATAAATTTTCTTTATATATTAATATCATTCACCATTCTTACTTCAAATTTTTTTTTGATAAATATATGATCAACAATCCTCTAGAAATTTATTGTACAAATGTCATAGGTTGATGTGAAGATAAAAATAAAAAGAGAGATTTCTAAAATAGTAAATAATGAATATTTCTAAAACTAAATTTTTTTTTTTTTTGTTTTTAAATTATTCAAACCAGTATTAAGATTTCTTTAAATATTTTGGTAGCTACTTTTATTGGGCCAGAGATGGAAGGGTCATAGCAAAGAGAAAATAGGTTTATTTTAATGAGAGCCATTGTGATTCCCCATAGGATATAATACACCACTCAATTTATTTGAACCAAGTACTATTGTAGCTTTCTTTCAACTTCTCATCTATAACTCCAATCATCATTGTAGCTATGGACGGTGCAGGGTTAACTATAAAAAATGAAAATGAATTATAACTTTGAAATAATCATCAATTAAAGTTACACACAAAGTCATTTGAAAAACATGACTGTTGTGCCCTCAGCACACACGCCCTGTTCGGAACGGGGACCCTCTTTTCTTTCACCTTGTCGGGTCTGTCGGGGATGCCTTGTTTTGCGTGCCCCTCTTTTTTGACATTTTGCATGATCGATATTACCCTAAAGTTTCATCTTAAAATCGACCATGGTTTCCCTTCTGGTTTTTTTGCTGCCCTCCGGGGCCTCGTGGGTTCCTTGGCCCTTTTGGGCTCTGGGGCGGCCCTGGGCCCCTCCGGGCCCGGGCCTCCGGGGTTCCCTTATCGGGCTTCCCCCTTTCGTTCGCCGCCCCGGCGGCGTTCCCCGAGTGTCTTTCCGCCCTTCGGAGCCCGCCCTGCCGGTTGTCGTTCGGAGGTCTTCGGGGATTTCCCGGGCGGCCCCTGCTCCTTCGGGCCCCGGGATCCGGAAGTCCTCGTCCGGACTTCCGTCCAGGGATCGCCGTCCGCGACGGTGACCCTGCGGTGGCCGCCCGCCCTTAGGGCCCCGGGGTCTTGCTCGTCGCCGCCGTCACAGTGAAAAGCAAAATCTCTCGGCGGCGAACTCTCCACCGCACCCCGTCCTCCGGGCCCCGAGCGTTCTGTCACCGCCAACTCAAAGTCATCGTATATTCTCGCAGCAGCCGTCGTTGCGCGACTTCCCGCCTTCCAGATCCCGGAGTCTCTGCTGCCGCCGCCGACTCAAATTTGAAATCCACCAACTTTTGGCGCGATCGTACGTGCAATAAATGCGAGCATTAATGACCGACAGGGTATATAAACCGTGGTCCCCAATGTCATTTTAACTTGGCGAATTTGAGCGAATTGGAGCGACGATTAAATTGGAGTCCCCTGCAGTCGGCATCATCATGATCTTCGACATCAGCATCGCCCCGTCAACCCTGCCGGTGAATCCCATCAGCTTCCCGCTTCGCGAATTGGAGGTAGGCCATCTTCGTTGGCCCTCCGATTGTTTTGATCTGTTTTGTGGATTTCGTTAAAATGAACAATCAATTAAATTGGATAAAATTAAGGAACTCCCCATCGCGCTCCAAACCCACGTTTTGGAAATTCGCTAAACCCATCGCATGACCCCCCTTGTCGATCTGGAGCTCGCCCGTTGCGCAGCTGTTCTTCACGCAGGGCGACCGGCCCCCTCGGGCCCGGTCCCCTCTATCGCCGGCCCATTCCCACGTCTAGTTGCATGCCAGCAGCCACCTCCCTAGCCAGGCTCGGGTCATCGGGATTCCGTCCCTGGAATGCCCTTTGCATTTTTCGCGTTAAATTTGACCTCGGTGGCGAAATCCGATCTGCCTCCCGCCCTTCGGGTCCCGTCCTTTCCTTGGCTGTCTGAGGATTGATTAACTTTCTGCGGGCCCCGGCCAATCCTTCGCCGCCACCGTCGCCCGGTCACTGCGTATATCTCGCGGCGGCCGCGGGGGCGCGTCGTCCTGCCTCCTGGTTCCCGGCCCATCCTTCGCCGTCCGCCTATGTCGCTTTTGCCCCTTCATGGAATTAAGTTTTTGGTACGCCCTCTGTGCCTCCAGACCCCGGGGATGCTTTCGCCGCCGCCGTCGCCCAAGCATAGCTGAAGTATTGCGGCGGCCGTCATCCCCCGTCATCCCGGTTCCCGGGCCCCGGTCCTTCTTTGGCCGCCGCCGTTCATATCATCGCCAAAATCCTTACGGCGGCCTGCACCTCGCATCGTTCCGCCTCCCGGGTCCCGGTCAGCCTTTCGCCGCTGTCGGCCGTGATTTGCCAGGACCTCCCAGCGGCTGTCGCCTTGCGTCCTCCCGTGGTCCAGACCCTGGAGTTCTCCTCGTCGTCGGCGCTGAAACGTATTACTAATCTCTCGGCGGTGAACCTCCGTCGGCTCCCCGCCTTCCGGGCTCCGGTATCCTCCTCGCCGCCGCCGTCCAAAGTAATCAAAGAGTGTGCGGCGGCCTTCGCGCCGCGGCCTTCCGGCCTGCGGGGCCCGGTTCTCCGAATGTCGTCTGGTCTAAAACGCTAAACCGCACTTCATGTCGGTCGTCTTTTTGCCTCTCGGGCTCTGACCCTCGGACTTCCATCACCGGACTTCCGTCCGATGTCCGCCGCCGCCGCCGGCGTTCCCTTGACTGCCTTTCGGCCTGAAACCTCCGGACCTCCCCAAATCGATCCAAATCGATTCAAATTGAAAATCTAAAGTTGACCCACGTCCTAAATCATGCCATTCTCCATCATGGGTCTCTTAGAACATCAAAATCTGACCAACGGGGGTCTCCGGGAACTTTCAGTCATGTTTTCCCTTCCTAGCAGCATTCCTGCCAAGGAAGTCCGGCCCTCTGGGCCCGGATTGCTCAAATGCCCTAAAATGAAACCGATATCATCTGAGGATTAAATTTATGATGCATTTGAATGCTTATTTAGATGATATGCTCACAATGTGGACTAACATTAACGTTCTTGGTGTTTTGTTGTGCTGACCTCGCCCTTTGCTTGCAGGATATATGGAATCGGCCTCAGGAACTTCAGGGGCCTCCGCCGAAAGAGACAAGGGCAAGAAATCCAGAAGGGCCGCTCGTGGAAAGGGTGATAAGGACCAAATGAAGTTTCAATTTCAAGGTGAGCTGCTCCAGTCGAAGGTCTCGACTGACTGGAAAGAAATCTCAGATACCAATATAGGCCAGGTGGACATAGATGAGTTCACCCAGAGGGTCAAAGTGGACCCTAAAACGAAGAATGCCTGGTTAATATGCCAAAGTGGAATTGCCAAAGCTGCCAGCTTCCCTCCGTCTCTGATAGCACCTGAATTGGTGATGGCTTGCCGGGAAGCCTACCAGACGGATACCCGAACAATCATGGACAAAGAGGGGAATATCCTTGCTGACATGTCTCCGGAGGGAATCACAAAAACGTTCCACATTCCCACGTTCCCGCACATGCAGATCCCCACTTTGGAGCAGTGTCAGGCGGCATGGGATGCCAATCCATTGGGCTGCAAAAAGTCAATTAACATTTACTGGTTAAAGGAGAGACGGGGCAGCGCTGCGAAGGTTCCCTAGGAGCTATTCCGCAATGACTTCCATGAAGACTATCACGACTTGGTGACCATGCTAAGCAGGGTCATGGGCCTCCCAGCAGCCGCCTACTTCCAGGAGTGGATGGCTTACTATATTGAGCAAATCATACGAAGAAATGAGGATGTAAAAACTAAGATCTCATTCGACTGGGGAAGTATCATCAGCAACTGCTTCCACGAGCAGTTCGTAAATGTCAAGAAAAGCAACAAGTTCTACATGACCTCGTACCTGGTATACTCCTTGGCAGGTCAGAAACAATATAGTGGGCTATTTATGGCGCTGGATGGGGATCACAAACGAGGGCTTAAGCTTTTTGACCGGTACCCTCAGCTACAGTACTGCTACTTCAAAAAAGAATATTGTCGTGTCAATGATGCCTTCATAGGCCACATTATCAGATTAATAGCCGGGGACTTCGAGAGAAGGGTATCTAAGTGAGTTAGTAGTTCAATAATATAAGAATCCAACCAAAAATCGATGGCCACAAAAAAGCACATTATGTCAACCGAGAAATTGAAGCAAACCTATTCGAGCTTGATTATAGAAAATCCTTTATCCAAAACTGGGAAAAAAACCTAATCAGACAAATGTATTGCATGCACTGTATAAAAAATGTGACTTAGTACTCAAATGTGTCACATTAGCATATGTGACTTATAAATTCAAATGTGTACTACTACCAAGCACATGCATTGTACAAATCACTTGTTGCTTACAAATCACACTTGCATTGTACGAATGCACATGCGTTGTACTCCTCTACAAATGTGGCACATCATATCAAATGCACCATTTTAGACCATAGTTGTGTCACACAAATTATATACATCACAATTAGCATTTGTGAGTCTACCACATTTGTGTGACTCTAACAAATAGATACGTCACATTGAGGAAGATGTGGTGAACCACAATTGTGAACCATATCAAATGCACCATTTTAGACCATACTTGTGTCACACAAATTATATATATCACACTTAGGATTTGTGAGTCCACCATATTTGAGTGACTCTGACAAATAGATATGTCGCATGAAGCAGATGCGGTGAACCACCCCACCTACGGTGAACATAATAACAAATGCAATAACCCTGACATATTTTGAACTGACCCCAAATTTGCTATTGCAATAACAAATGCAATAATCCTGACATATCTTTGCAAAATAATTTAAAAATAATAATAATTGAGGGGGCATAGGTCTATCCCATCTTCATAATTGAATAATTTTAATCATTTAATTATTTTCTAAAGTCATTTTCTTTTATTAATTAAATAATTTTAATTATTTAATTAATTCATTTCCCCCTTTTTTATTCTTCCTTGATTGATTAAATAAATTATATTTATTTAATTACATCACTAATTAATCGTTTCTCTCTATAATTAAATAAATTTCTATTTATTTTATTATTTAATTTCATTTTTAGTTTATAATTAAATAATTATTTTAATTATTCATGAGTCTTTTCTTCCACAATTAAATAAATCCCACTTATTTAATTCCCACCCTTGTCCCTCCATTAGTAAATAGTTATTTTAATTATTTTCGATTTTGTCTTTTCCTCCACTTTCTAATTAAATAATTGTTTCGAATTATTTTAATTAAAAAGTAAGCTTTTCCCTCTTCTTCTATAACTAAATAATTGTTTTCAACAAATAATGGCACTATAATGGAGCGCAGGTCTGCAAGCGGGAGGGGAAGTTGGAATGGTGAGGACAACGGGAGTGTGGAGGATGCAAAATATCAAGATGTGTAGGATACCCGATGGTTTCTAGTTTCTTCGACAGTGCCGCTAGAGGTATCTCTTTTGGCCTGGTTGGAGATTTCTGGAGAGGCATTAGGTATAATTTTTGTTGGGGTCTGCAGGCTTCTCTTTGCAACTAACATGGGTTGTGGGGTCTATAGGTTGTTCTCTGCAGATGACATGGGTTGTGGGTTGGATGTTGTTCTTGGGTGGCCTTTTTCCTTCACTATGTTGTGGGTCGAGGCTCTTCTTTTGCTACTGGCGGTGAGCTTGGTTGAGGGGGTTGGGGGTTTTATGTGTTCTACTCCCCTTCTTTTGTTCTTGATGCAGTCTAGTGTTGTGGCTCTTGGAATGGGTGGAGGATGTTTTCCTCTCTATTTGTGTATACCTCTTTTGTCTGGTGTTTTATTTGTGTTGCTTTCCTTGCAGCTGGTGGGTTTGTGCTATGGGGTCTCTAGGGTGGCTTGGTGGGTGGATGGGCCTTTTCTTGTTCCTATTTAGCATAATAGGAGTGATTGGGTGATATTTGTGTTGGTCTGTACTCCTTCTTGGTTCCTCTTAGTGTCCCTGAGCCCCTTCCGGCTATTGGTTTGGTGGTGCCCTATTGGGGGTTCTTGCTCTTGGAGAGTTTTGGCTTCTAGTGTCCCTCTTGAGGAGTGGTGGTGTCTATTTTACGATGGTTCTATGGTGGTGTTTCCTATTTGTGGCTCTAACCACTGTGTTAAGTTAGCTGGATGGTTTTATTGTTTGGCCTTCTCCCTATTTCCTTCCTATCTTGGATCCTCTTTCTCATTTGGGGAATTTTTTTTATTGCTCTCTATGGGTTTGGGTCTCTGGTGGTCCTTTGGCCTCTGCTTCTTTTTGAATTCTTTTGCTGCCTCCTCTTGGTCTTAAGAGGAGTTATTGTCTGGGTTTCTCCTCTTGGTAGTTTTGTTTACCCAGTTGAGTTTCATAATGTTTGGTGTTTTGGTGGCCTTTTGGTTATAAATCCCTCTAATGTTATAAATTTTATCTTTATGTTGGGAGTTTGTTATTTAACAATGGTTGATTTGGGGTTCTAGTGGAAGATGTCAATAGTTTTCACACTTTGTGTTCTAGTTGGTGCTGGCTTGTTGATGCTAGGTTTTCTCTATTGGCCTAGCTTTATTTTCTCTTTGTTTTGTGTCTTGTTCCTTCTTGTCAATTCCTAATGCTTGTGACGCTTAAGGAGGATATAGTTTCCCTTCCTATTGAAGTTGGGTACTGTCGGGCTTTTTAGATTAAGTCTCCTGTAGAGGGGGAGATTGTTCCTTTTGAGGTGGAACCCTCTTCTATTGAGGTGAAGGTGGTAGTTGTCCTATTGAGGTGGAGCTTTGTTGGGAAGGTGCTCTGTTTATTTCTCTCTACTAGAGGGATGTCCTATCCTTTAGAGTAGGATGTTGGGATGGCTGATCATGTGGGATGTTGCTACACGGAGGTGGAAAAGTTCTCTATTTTTCTGGACTTAGTTTTAGTTGATGAGTAGATAGTTTGTTGTAGATTGGTTGCTTGGATGCCTAACTACTTCAGGTGATTTCTATTGTTTGTGATTAGGGGTCTGATGGTGTCTTACACCATTATGTAGATTATCTTTCTTGGCTCAGGGGTGTCTTCCATGAGCAGCTGGTTTGCTAATGCCTGGTAGATGCAGCCAGGTTTTGTGAGTATCTAAGGGTTTATGGTCCTAGTTAAAACTAGGTTATTAAAGGGTCTCAGGCCTTTGGTTGTTTGTATTATGCAGTGTGTGTAGTCATGAGTTATCTTTAGTGGCTACTGTGGGACTATTTTTGGTTTATGATGTATTTTAATTTGTAGCTTGCCTTTCTTTGCATTGTGTTCTGGGCCCCATCAAAATTCATTTGTTACCTTTAATCAAAAACTAAATAATTGTTTTTAATTATTTAATTATTCACTTTCCCTCCTAAATTAAATAAGTTTATAATTATTTAATTTACTCCATCCACCTCTTTTTCTATGTCAATCTCCTCTTCTATCTCAATTAACCTCCACCCTTGATCGTTCTAAAAGGGACATCCAAATAACCAAAGACGTTGAAATCACTAGAGAGGCCACATATCATCTTGTTTAGGTTGATCTGAGTGGAAAATTTTTTAAGGCCACACTTTTATGATCACATGAAGGCTAAAACCTAGTGATTCGTACTAGTGAGGGCTTAAGTCCAACACCCTTTCCATCCTCTCTATTTCAATTTTTGAAAATAATTGTTTTAATTACATGCAATTTAAAAAATCAAAGTAAGGAATAATAAAATTATAGTAAGATTCAAATTAGATTGCCACACCTCAACCCATTTTAATTATCATGATTAAAAGCTAAAATTATAACTTGTGCTAAAGAAAAAATGGTTTTGGTTCACTACAGCAACAATGGACACTAAGAAAGAACCTATTGTTGAGGAGGCTAAAGAAAAGTGGTTTAACAAAATTCATCAACCCTTTAAATTTTTGTGTCTTAATTTATCTCATGAAATTTTATCTTTTATTGAATATAACCAATGCAGTTTGACTTGCATTAGAAAATATATTTAGAAGGGTAGATGACCCAGCTAGGTTATACACCTTCTCATAATTTGCACTTGATGTTTCTCTTGCATTATTTCTTACTCATTTAGATGGAGTTAGAAAATAATGGTATGAACAATTTGGTCATCTTAATTATTGCTACCTTGAGCAACATAGAAAATATGATATAGTTATATGGTTTCCTAGAAATAGATTCTCAAGAATCTTTGTGAAGGTTGTACCCTTGGGAACCATCTTGAAGAGAAATTTGACAAAGGAAAATTATAGAGGGGTACATAGATTTTGGAGATTTGTTTTATTTTATTTTTTATTGGGGGTAAATGCTTTTGACCCAAAGCTATGAACCAGTGATGTAACAAATAGGGGACCTCATCTCCAATTTAAAAATTCCACAATTACACCCTTAGTGGGATTTGAACCTTGATGGCTAGAACAACGCCACACTTAACCATCATACCATTGTCATTATTGGCAGGTTTTAGAGATTTTTTATTTTTTTAGACTGTAGGAATTTGGTAGCATGACCCCGACCCCATATAAACTGCAGTGCGTCTGGTAAACTTTTTTAACGTGACTGGCGGCACTGGCACGACATGCCCTCTGGTACCATGGGGGTGGGGGAGACTAGACCTCATGACCAACCTCTTGCAATAGGAAAGATCTAGCCAACCGAGCTAGAGCCCCAACCTAGGTTTTAGAGATTTTCACAATGATGTATCAAGGGCATTTCCCCATCCATATTTTAATAAGGGGAGGTATTTTATCACGTTCATAGATGACTTCTCTAGATACACATGGTTCTACTTCCTTCGTCACAAATATAAGTTCATCAACAACTTTTAAGACTCCAAGGATCTTACTAAAAAATAAAGGAAACTCATCAAGGTTCTTCAAATAGATAATGGGGGTGAGTATGTCAACAATAGATTTGAGTAGTGCATAGTTCCTTATACTCCCAAATAAAATTATGTTTCAAAGCATAATAATAGATGCTTAAAGATATGACTAACTGCATGACACTCTCCAAGGATCCTACACCAAAGTACTAGGAAAAAGAAATCAACTATGCTTGTTACATTCAAAATTAGGTTCCTCACAAAACATTGGAGGTAATCATTGGGTATGTCTAGGATCATCATGCAAAAAATAGGCTCTGGCGAAAAAATTAGAAAAATTAGAGTTAGGCAACTTGACATAAAAATTTCAATAAGTTATTTATATTATTTCAAAAATATCTAAGAATAGAATCTGTAGCAAATTGAAAATTTGAAATTTCAATGCATTAGTACTTAAATTTTAGGGAAAAAATAAGAATTAGGTGTCTCTCTACCACCCTAACCACAATAAAATGATAATATTTTCTTATAAGATTTTAGATATAAGAGATTTTGGATATAAGTAGAAGACTCATGTCTCGATGTGATGAATATTTTTTTGTAATTTTTTCCCAAGTAAATAATTAATTATGAATTTTTTATTACACTTTTTAAAAAATATAAAAACTCGTATGTCTGTAACTTGGTCAAAACTTCATGAAATTCAAATTTTTTTTAACCCTATAATATACAAATCATAGAATTTGACACATGTTTCAGATTCAAAAAATGTGATACCGTTTGAAAGATATCAATGTTTTTCAATCAACCAATCAATCAAAACTTTAGTTGTAATTCAAATAGAAAATGAATAATAATTATTTATTAAATTAAAAGTAAAGCATTATTTATATTGGTGGAATGCTAAGAATATCCTTTAAAAACCCTTTTCGTTTCATCAATTTTGGGTAAAAAAAAGGTTGTCAATCACATACCCACCATATCGCCACTTTTTGGCCCATCATGATCCTGCACATACCCCACTCCCTTTGAAGATTGGAAATGTCAAGAACCATTAGTTGAGCACATTAGTGTCTTCAAATATATAACCATGAGACATATATCAAATCAAAATACCAAGGAAATGGAACTGTCTAGTCTAAACCTTACATTTTTGTAGGTTATCTGAATGGTGTGAAAGGTTATTGTATACTCCACCTAACCAAACATGAGTTGTTTATTGAAATGAATGTTAATTTCCAAGAGAGTCTTATTGAATCTACCCTTTTTATTTATCCTTTTATGTTGGGCTCACTTGGTTTTGATTATTCTTCTAGAACAATTCAAACCATCCACAATAGATTCCTAAGGTAGTTTGTTCTTCTTCTTCTAGTTTTGATAGTGAGTATAGTGGTGAGGAATCATCTTCATACACTTCTAGACATGATTTGTAGGATGATGTTGCAACACCTGACTCACCCACTTCTCACCCTCTTTAGGTTAAAAAAATTCTTAAGAGTGCAAGTACTTAGGTAGGGAATCCAAAAGATAATAGACATACATGGTCAAATTACATATTCACTATCTTTAGAGTACTATCAAATTGGATATTCACTACAATTTTTACATAGAGGTTCACTTGGATGGATACACATATTTAGATTGGGCTAGTGATACTCAAATTTAGAAGTCCACTTCATGTTATAGTTTCTCACTAGGCTCTGGTCCCAACAGTTGGTCTAGTGAAAAGTAAATTTTTATTGCTTTATCATCCATAGAGGTAAGTTATAGGGGAGTTTTCAATTCAAATGCTGAGAATTTTTGGATTATAGTAATTCTCACTAAGCTTGGTATTCCATTTAGCCATCCCACAACCATGTATTGTGATAACCAAAGCACAATCTAGATATGCATGAATCTAGTCCAGCACCAATAAACCAAACACATAGATATCCATTTTCATCACATTCAAGAGCTTATTCATGGTTAGACCATCAACCTAGTCTTTTGCTAGTCTTCAAAGCAAGTTGTGGATATTTCACCAAACCTTCTATAGAGAGCAAGTTCATTCATCTACGAGCTCTTCTTGGGGTGCGATCTACTATAGTGGAAATATCATCTTCGAGGGGGGCTTTCTAGTTATCCTAGCTTTTTTTCTCCCTTTTATGGGGGAGTTTTTCCCACTAATTTTTCTCCCTTTCACCACTTTATGAGAGATTACATTGTACTTGGGTACCTCATTAAACCTAATTTTTGAGACCTCGTTTCTTTGTGCTCACCTAAGAAATGTTTAAGGAAGAACTGTGTTAGCGTATATATTATTTAATGTATTATACACATAAATATTTACACGACACATTAAGCTTAATAAGGTGTCCCAATTAGTGAGAGTTTCCTTGCCACCTCTTGACATTTTTGAGGAAGTTAACTCACCACCACTCTCTATTAGTGGGAGTCAACTACCAAGTCTTCTCCATTATTATTGGAGGAAATTTATTCCATCCCTTATATATGTATATATCATTCATGGCTTAATTAATATGTTGATTTATCCATTCTTGTGTCTTTTTCTTGCATTGTTTTTTATCATGTCATAGGAAGGAGTGTGTGTGTTTACCTTACACGGCTTGATATAATACCAGCATTCTATCCAAGGACGTTTACAAAATTAGATAATAAATGGTGCTAGATTCCTTTAATTCTCGAATTTCAAACTATAATTGTTCTCAATGAGAATTCCCTATGATGTCCTAGATGATCCATATATGATTTAAATTGAGTAGCAAGTTTCTCTAAACTAAAATCTATTCACATGAATCAACAAGTGCTAAGTCAAGTCATAATGGCTATTGAATTAGTTGGCAACAAATAAATTTGAAGTATGAGTTCTTAAAGTGAAGGTTTAGATTAATAACTATAGAAGTGACTTGGGCCAAGTCTACACTTGTAAATCTACAATTCATTTTTTTTTTTAAGGTATATTATAATTATGAATGTAAATTTACGAGCTAGTGATAACAGGAATTAGTATTGTAGACACCTAAAATTGACCACATCTAACCACACTTGGCTTTACCCTAGCATAGTCATTTATAAATATTCATTATTTATTTAATTAGTTTATCTTTCATTTTTATCCCCCACTTTAATTAAGTGATATTTATTATTTATTTAATTAATTTATCCATATCACTTTTATCCCATTTTCATTAAATAAATGTTTATTATTTATTTATTTATTATATCTATTGAATTAATTTATCCTTCACCTTCATCCCTCATATTGGTTAAATAAATTTTTATTTTTATTTAATTAATTTGTCCTTCACCTTTATCTCCCAATTTAATTAAATAAATATTTATTATTTATTTAATTAATTTATCCTTCCACACCACAGTTCTCCAATAAATTATGGCTCTAGTAAAATTCACCGAAAATAATTCACCACGGAAATTTTCTGAACCAATTAACATCTACAACCTTCTAATAAATTGAAATGCCTTATTCGGAAGGGGAAAAGGATGCCACATCCCCATGTCTGTGGGATGTCACATCCCCTATCCACCTTCCCATAGTGGATTAATGGATTAATGTTGACCCTTTAAGGAGGACGGCTAGGCGTAGTCCATATTTACGAAGCAAGGCAGGAAAGAGGAGGAAATGTGCATGAACAAACTAAAGGCTGCACATAGAAGAAAATAATTAATGTAGGAGAAAATCATCATTCAAGAGGAGAGGGGCATGGGTATGGCCTCCCTATTCCAAAAGGGGAGAGACATCAGGTCATGTGAGGAAAAACGAGGATGCTAGAAACTGCTATTAAAATCCCCACTACCGCCTTGCTTGCAGACATTCGTAGATATAGAAAATATAGAGCGAGAGAGGGGAATTTAAACGCATAAATCGAGGAATTTGGATAAAAGGAAGAAGAAACAATCTAGGGGAAGGCAGAGAATGTAGAAATGACACTAACCACACTTGACTTTATTCTAGCATAGTTTTTAATTAAATAAATATTAATTATTTATTTAATTAGTTTATTCTTCACTTTTATCCTTCACTTTAATTAAATAATATTTATTATTTATTTGATTAATTTATCTATATCACTTTTATCTCATTTTGATTAAATAAATGTTTATTATTTATTTATTTATTTATTATATCTATTGAATTAATTTATCCTTTCATATCACACTTCTCCAATAACTACTAACAATTCACTGCTGGAAAATTCATTGCCATGACAAATTCATCCCAAGGAAAATTCACTATCACGAAAATTCATCGCCTTAAAAGTTTGTGATAAATTTTCCGTCCTGGTTAATTGACAGTGGTGAATTTTCCTTGGGGTGAATTTTTCATTGCGGTGAATTTTCCTATGGTGAATTTGGCAATGAATTTTCCTTTGGTGAATTGTTGGCAGTTGAATTTTCTTGATGCAATAAATTATTAAATAATTTTTTTATTATTTAATTAATTATTTGATATTCAAATTAGATGCTTACCATAAATGTCAAATTAACTTTGCATCTCATCCATCCATTTCATTCTACATCTGTAAATCTCAACCACTCACATAAAGATATGTCTTAATACATCTTCTAAACCTAGCCCTTATCCCTCATTTGACACTTGCCACATGACTATAAATTTAATCCAAACCCTAATCCTCAATGAATCCTAACCATCCATTAATCAATCTATCTTGGCCTTTGATTTCTTTCTCAAAAATTATATAAATGAGAGGCCTCTCATCTTATTTGAGCATCCACTTTTAGTATGGCATTATGTTGCTAAAAATTTTATTGGGTCATAAAACTCCTGCATTTTCTATCTAAAATATCTTCATCATATCATCGTGATATCCATTTGATCGTTTACCATATCAGTCCTACAAACATGTTGTTGGTTTCATAAGGGATCACATTCTTCCATCAATATATCAAAAGAGCAAATCAAATGGAGCTAGGGTGCACTCTTCTTCAACTCTATCTGAGGAGAAAGAATAGTTTTAGATGAAGGAATTGTGTATGTCTTACATTATCTTCTATGTTATTTACTTTTAATATTTTTTTGTCTTCAAGAACAGATTGAGATATAGATTATCATAAGCCAATTTGACACATAACTATACCTCTTACAAGTTCACAACTAACAATTTCGCGGGAATATTCACCGCCAACAATTCACTGTGGGAAAATCCATAGCCATGACAAATTCAGCTCAAGCAAAATTCACCACCAGCAATTCAGACTAGGGAAAATTAATCCCAGATTTGCGGTGAAATTTCCTAGAACTGTTTTAATCAAATACCAAATCGAAAACATTAAAAAAATAGGAACATTATTTTTTTATCAATACACATAAAAGTCCCTCTATTACGGAAATATTAGTCATTACAAAGAAATTCCTAACAAGTAATTAGAAAATATTATATGCCATCTACAAAAATATTTAACTAAGAAATAGCTGTACAAATGGTGGAAACATCAAAACATAGCATCTTTCCAGTAAATCTGATTTAAGGTGTGTTCTTTTCTATCAAGATATTGATAAAACCCCACTCCTTTGGTGGGCACTCACTAAAATCCAGTCGTAACAAGGGCACCCACAGAGTGCACAATCACCATATTTACAATATATGTTATTCGTCTCTACATAAACAACACATGGATTGACCACAACTCTTTAAAAGATGTTATATACCAAATCTTTACTAAAGAACTTGTGGGTAGTAAATTATATATATATAGAGAAGATGATACTCCAATAACTGACTTTTCTTGTACCCTAAAGTGAAATATTGGACTGCTTTCACTTACATTGAGAGCCAGAAAGGAAGCTTGTACCCTAAAGTGAAATATTGGACTGCTGAAACTCTTAACAGAACACAAGATGATAACGATTACGATAACGTTTTAACAACTCCAGGACATGGGTGAACAATTTATATAGTTAAACAATGTCTTTGACAAATTTCTTTAGTTACATAAATAAATATAAATCTTCTATTTTCATTCGAAGCTCAAATCAGACCGATCTCATTACCACAAGCTGTTTTCTCTCAAAGCAATTTTCTAGATAAATTCCAAAGAACTTCTAAACCTTTTCAACATCTGTTTGAACTTTTCTTTTAGTTGGATACCATTACTTCGTTGATAAATTGTCAGAAGATGATACTTTAGGAGATTCCTCATAAATTTATTATAGGATAGTTTTTCATATGATATCTATAAGAAATCTCAATAAATGAGCAAATGTTTCTTGTTGTAGTTGGTTAGGATTTTTTTTTATTAAAAACATTTGTAATCGGATGTGAAAATTTTCCTACATAGTTACAATCAAAAACATTTATTCATAAGTAGAAATATTATGTCATTAAATTTTGATATGTGATGTTCATGTTTCTTTGAATTTATATGTAATAATCTATTGAGCTTATTTCAGGTTTCATCTAGTACTTAGTATAGAATTGCATTAACAATTATTTTCTGACTATTGTTGCACATATCAGATATTGTTGAGCAATTGTAAAGCATAGATTTGAACCTTAGTAACATCACTATTGCAATTTGTATTGATCAGATTAATGCCATGTTGATCAAAGAAATGAATTATGAGTATATCCCGCTGTATTGGATGGTGAAGAATAATAGTTTACATAGTAGGGAAATTCTTTAACCAAGAATCAAATTTGGTATAAGTTTCCTTATCTAGCATAAAACCAGTTGTAATAAGTTCAACTATTTATCAAGAAGGGATGGATAATCTAGATATTGTCTCTAAGCCACCTCAATGGTAGTTTTGGATAAGAATTGTGATCTTGAAAAAAAAAGATACTAAAATAAATAATTTCATTTTCAAAATTTTGAGTTTTCTAATAAGATTGTCTATATTCTACGGTCTCTTTCAAAATTTAAGGGTATGAGTCACTTGTCACTAACAAGTGATGTGGCTCTTTGATAACTACAAAAAAAATCTAATTTAATATTTTGATAAATTTTCTATTTGTTAAAAATTATATAATAACTAAATATAAAGCATATAACTAGAGTATAAGACATGCATGTATCATACATTTATTTTTCCATTTTGTATACACTCTTAAAAAATTAAAAACATTTCGTATAAACAATTGTAGTTAAGGAATAGTTAGGAAAAAAAATCTAGATTGTGATCAACAAAATGTAAATAGTAGAAAGTCAAAAGGAAATACCTTCAACATTTTCCACAATGAATGTTTTTTCTTATCTATCTTCCATTTGGGCACATCTCCCATTTCATATAGATTTCTTCTTTGCATTGAAGCCAATTTTCTTCAAAATTTTCTTGGAGAGAAATTGCACGTTGTTATCCTTTCTCCCATGTATGCTGAAATACCCATTATATAAAAAAAAAAAAAAACATATGCAAATTTTTGAAGTTATTTGAAATTAAGAAGCATTAAAATATAAAAAATCTGACATTAAATCATAAAAAAATGGACATTATGACATAAATTGTATACATCATTTATGTTTGATTTTAAAATTTCTTCTTGAGTTTCCTCCATTGATACCACAACACAACCCAATCGCATTTCTAAAGACATGAGGTCAAACAAAACATTCTTTTAGAAACACAAAAACAATGAATTGTTTGATGGTCATGTTAGCAAATTGACTATAATGTGTCACACTGCAACTTACTCTGATGTTGGCCCATATATTTGGATATTTTTGTTTGGTACTTTCTACCAATACTAGGTCCTTTGTTGCACTTTGCAGACTTATTCAATATTTTCTTAGCACAAAAAAATATTCACATATTTTTCTCTCTAACATGTTGGACAATACCAATTGTTAATATATTTTGGTTTCAATTTTTGTTTCAAACAAGTAATATGAAATAACTCTTGAAATATCACATATCAATGTTTTTATATCTACCAAATAATTACACATTTTACAATTTTGTTTCATGATGCCATCACCAACAAACCCTGGATGTTTTTTCATGTTCCAAATTTTAGAGAATCAAAAATAAAACCATTAGTGCCATTTAAAATGTACTCAAATGATTCTTCATAGTATATATCTTTACTTGAAGTCAACCCACATAGTGCACATTTACTGGTATCAACAATGTTCTTTTCTGTAGTTCATAATGAACTTCCTGAAGTAGAAGCATTATGATCCTGACATTGCAAGTTAGCCCTTGAAAATTCGTATTGAAGGATAGTTGATATATCCTTGGATTTATGTAGTTGTTATAATCTTCATCAATTGGTCTCTTACAGTTCAAAGGTCATCAATAGATCCAATGCCATTAATTTGAATAAAGTTGGTATCAAAAAGTTTTTCAGGTTTTTGTGAGCATGTTTTTCTCTTTTGAGACAAACATATACCATTTATAACATCAATTGATATCTTTGGCTCAAGATGTCTATTGGAATTGCAGCTAGAAAGCATATTCGCTAAAAGTGTTTAGATGAAAGTAAACATTTGAGAAGATATAAATTAGATTCCCTTACTCAAGAGTATAGCTCTCGAACAATGGAAACAAGTTAGTGTATGCATCACAAAAATGAAAGATGATAAAACAAAACCATATATATATCTCAATGACAAGGATTTTAGTATCAGGTGAAGGGGAGACATAGTAGGATAAAAGTTTAAAACTTAATCTAAATAAAATAAGATAACAAAGGATCACAAAATTGAAAGATGATAAAACAAAACCATATATATATATATATATATATATATATATATATATATGACAAGGATTTTAGTATGAGGTGAAGGGAAGACATAGTAGGATAAAAGTTTAAAACTTAATCTAAATAAGACAAGATAATAAAGAAATTTGATACAGCGATAGTCCATATATTGTGCTGTAGAAAAATAAATGTAGGATAGTTTTAACTACAATATTATAACAGCGATAAACTCAGAGCTTTCAACTTAGCAACAGGAAGTGAATGTGTGAGAATTGGGAATTCAATTTTACAATAGTAACTTAATTGATCAGAATTGGAAAGAAACTCAACCAAGTACAATATATTGTACTATATATAAGATTGTAGGAGTTGATTGCACTGTTGTAATAATAATAATAATAATAATAATAAATTTTAGCTAATTAAATTAATAAATAGCAACTTAACTGATCAATTGGAAGGAATCTTAGAAAACACTCCATTCAATTGGAAGGAATCTTAGAAAACACTCCATTCTCTAATTACAGATTTGTATGACCAAATCTTAGGGTTGCAATCGACCATCACAGAAAATATATAATTTCTCCCAGACACAACTAGATACAATATGCTTGAAAACTTCGAGAACCAAGCAATCTCTAAACAAATAAAAAGAAAAGGATAAAAAGTTCCGGGCTACATAGAATAGTGAATTTAATTATTTCTAAAAGCTGCATGAATCCAACGATATTAGGTACTATAGAAGAAATAGAAATCATTGAATTTTTCAAACTTTGTCCTACTGTCAAGAAATTTTAGGGCTAGATAGCATGCTAGATCATAATGCTTCTACTGAAGAAGTTTGTTATGCACTTAAAACAAGAAAATTGTTGATACCAGTAAAGGTGCAAGAGGTGGGTTGACTTCAAGTCAAGATATAAACTATGAAGTGTTGTGCATTCATTTTAAAGGGCACTAATAATTTTAGTTTTGATTCTCCAAAATTTGGAGTAGCAGAAAATCCAAGGTTTGTTGGTAATGGCATCATGACATGAAAATGTAAAATATGTAAAATATGTAATTGTTTGGTAGTTTTAAAAACTTTGATATGAGATATGTGTGAACAGTCATTTCATATTACTTGTTTGAAACAAAAGTGAAATCAAATGACATTACAATTGGTAAGGTCTAATATGTCAGAATAAGAGAAAAAAATGTGAATATGTTTTTTCTACTAAGAAAAGATTGAATAAGTCTGTAGAGCACAACACGAGAACACATATTGGTAGCAAGTACCAGGTAGAAATGTTCAAATATATGGGTCAGCCATCACAGTTGCATCAACACATTATAGTTAATTTGCTAATATGAACAGGAAATTCATTTTGTTTGTGTTTCTAAAACAATGTTTCATTTGATCTTAGGTCTTCAGAAATGTCATTGAGTGGTTTTGTGGTACTCATAGAGGAAATTGAAGAAAAAAATGTAAAAATCAAACATCAATGATGTATACAATTCATGCCATAATACCCCTTTTTTTATCATTTAATGTCATAGATTTCATTTTTTAATACTTACTAATTTCAAATCACTTCAAAAAATTGTATGTGTGCTATGTTTTTTTTTTTTT
>VDFB02058730.1:0-25604 GCA_007258455.2 Sequoia sempervirens
AAAAAAGATAGGAAAAACAAAGCCTAAATTTAGACTTTCGTATTAAAAAATAAAAATATCAATGATGAATCAAATGTGAAATGAAACCCTAATATGGTTGCCAAGGATGGGTAGGGTGCATAAAAGGGATTTCACAATAAAGATCAATAAACATAATAGAAAAGAAGTAACAAAATAAAAGCAATAAAGAAATGGGCATACAAAGTGATGGGAAAGGTCATTGATGTCACTTCTTGCATCATTTAATTTATCAATTATTGAACCAACTGTGTCTTAGAGCTATATGCGATAAGGGTTTTTCCATAAATTAGGGTTTTTGCACTATAAAACAGTGACTTTTGGTCGTTGTTTAGCTTTGTCGAGAGCTGTTAGGAGCTTTCAGGAGCTCTTCAAGAGCTCTTAGTAGCCGATCTTAACAACAGATTCCTAAGTAATTCTAAAAGCTTAATCCTTACTTATATCTTAACTAACTATTATACAAACCCTAACAACTCAGTTCCGACCTAACTTGACTTATTTGCAATTTATCCATGGAAGAATTAGGCTAAAAAATAAATCTATTTTTAAGATAAAACTTAGAATTGAAATGTACTTGGAAAGTAAATCTATTTACGTTTGCAAAAAGGATCTAATTACGTTTGTAGAAAATGATCTAGTTATGTTTGTAGAAAATAAACATTTAACCTAGAAAGCATTAACACTATCTTCCATGAACTCATTACAAACAAGCTTTAGTTCCATCTTTCCATAAGTCATCACAGTTCTTTCCATTAAAGCTAATTTAAAATAATCAGTGAATTTAAATCTATGAACAACAATTAAATCTATAGTAAATGATTGAATATAAATCTAAAGTAAAGCATAATGAATTATTCTAAGGATTCAATGAATTTAATCTAAGAACATAAACATTCACATTTACCAACAATAATTAATAGAGATCTAAATTCCTATTTTCCAACTGAGATGGACAATGCAAAGTTTAATTGAATCAATGAAAATAACACAAGTCACCTCCTTTGGTTGAGCGGGTGTTGCTCTTCCTCTGGTGGGACTTTAAACATTGAGATTCAAGTCAACTCCTTATTTTCATTCCAATTGGCCAAAACAGGTGAGTAGTACAAACGTGTAGACAATCCACATTCCAATCTAAAGTGAAATATTAACTAACTCCCAAACTAAAGACTAAGGCTAGATATTTATAAGAATATCCACTTATTTGAATACAAAAACTGGCGTAGCCCGCCAAGATGCAAAACGGTAACAACTAAACTTAAACAAAACCAAAGTGTCAAAGAAATCCACGACATGATAATAGCTGAATAGGAAGTCTTCAAACTAATTGAAGAAGTCAATTTAGAAACACTCATCAGGAGCCAGTTGGAGTGATCAGGAGCAAGACAAATTTCAAGCCTGTTAAACAAGGAATTTAACACGTCCACCTCATAACATTAGCATTTAATCCATTGAACAGAATCTTCAAAGATAGGATGTAATCAAGATATCAAAAGATCTCACTTGCATAAACATTTCATCATTAATCATCATTCAAAAGCAAGACATTTAATGCAAAATACCATTTCTCATATATACTCTAATTAGTTAAATATAATGCAACATCAACTAAACATTCAAGCATAAAGTTTACCGCCAACATAGTTAATTAATAGATAATAAAGTCTTTTAAAACATAAAAAGGTTTAATTAGAGTGTCATTTTATGCACTCATCACAAAGAGTGCCAAACATGAAATTGACATGTAAATATCAATGTAATGTAGATTTGAGAAATCCTAATATGAATAAGAAACCTTGGAAGAAGACTAGGTTACATAGGATTGAGTGGGTTCATTAAAATGCAAAAGAGCAGCTTCCTTTAGGGCTCATCTAAGCTTATCCAATGAAATTTACACAAATAAGAAACTAACCTAGATTAATGATTTGGTGGTAGTTAGGCAGGCTAAATTTTTTTAATATTAAATGTTAAGGTATGAAAAGTAAATAAGAAAACAAGGTACTTAGCTTGATGATTGCAAAATTTGTGTCATTCAACAAAGATTCTAGAATATCATGTCTTTGTCTTAAAAATGTGATCTCCCTATTAGTTGAATGCCTTAGATTATGTAATTATCTTGTGATTTATTTATAGTCATGTTTAGCAATCTAAGTTGAGTCCACAATTGTGGATTCATCATCTCATATTAGACCTAAACCTACACAATGTCTCTATCAATCTTCTTCTCACCTAGTTGACCTTCATATGCTATACTCTTTTCTGATATTTGATGACTAACCTGAAGTTAAAAATACCTTGGAACAATTGTTGTATAACAAGGGGACACATGTTTTCCTAGGTCAACCCAAGGAAAGGTATGTGAAAGTTCAAAGACAGCAATGAATTCTCATAGGATGATTTATGTAGATTTGTTACTCTCTTTAGTACACCAAATCCAAATGTTTTATTATTGATTACTCTTTTAATGCTCTAGAATGAGATAGGTCTTGTATAATTCAAATAATGTAAATGAATGCCTTTAAATATTAGCACATAACATTTGTAAGGAAATATAGGAGCGCATCTAGTGAAAACTCCATGTAGTAGTGCCTTCGGTAACTTTCATTTTCAATTAGGTTGCCTCAAAGACACGAACAACTATGTCCAAATGTGGAACAGACACAGTTCATTTCCTACATTGATCCATTTGAGAGAAACACATGTAAATTCAACAGCAAGCATTAACAGATTCTACTACACGAACCAACAGGCATGAAAGATGAAACAAAAAACCGGAACACAAAAAGATTCGTGGGAAAATCCTTTTGGATAAAAACCCCACACTCCAAAGATCGATCCATTGTATTATTCAGCAACAAAATAGTTACAATACAATTTCAGGCTCTTAGCCTTTTTAGATATTACATCTTGTTCATTTTGGATACAAATGGTAACATACTATCCCTGAGAGATCAAACATGGCATTCATGATCAGGAGAGATTCCAACAGCATAACTCTTCTTCTCTCACTCTCTGCCTCGGCCTCATGGCTTTGACCTGTTAGCCAGCCACTTGGCCTTTCTCTATCGATCTCTCTTTGACTCTCAGCTCTTTAGCATTAGCCTCAGAACATCCAATGCATACCTATATACATTTGTTCTCTGCAGGCTCTATAGAATCATTCTTTTCCAACTATTGGATTAGAACTCACAAGTCATCCAACCCAGCATCATCAGATGTTTCCACTTCCTCGTGCCTTAGTTTTCCAACTTCCACACAGAAACGGTTCAGCAAACGGTTCACTTCTACTTTCTTGGATTGGTCCACATCGCACCACGTCAGACAACCTTCACACAGTCAACATCGATCAACTTGTGTCCCATGTCGGTGAGACACTAGAAGTGTCTCCCTGATGCCACAAGACCCGATTACATGTTGTCGCCAAGAGTCATCTCCATTGGCAAGAGGTTCTACCGATATCCACAAGTCATACCGATTTCAGCATTCTCATCGGCGAGACAATCGCCATTCGATGAGACATCACACCAAGCCTATAAGTCATTCAAGTGTTCTTAGTCGCCAATACTTTAGTCATTCACTGAGAGATCATATCGAGTCTTCAAGTCATGCTGAAACCCATTGTATTCTTATCGGCATCCATCTATCGGCAAGAGTCACCTTATCGGCATGATCGACGAGACCTCTCACTAACCTCTAGTTGAACTCATCCACCAACGCTATCGCCAAGACATTCAACTATCGCCAAGAGGTTTCACCGAGGTCTTCAAGTCACATAGATGTGAATGTTCTCATCAGCAAGACTATCATCTTTCATTGAGACCTCAATAATCGAAGCTCATGTTATACCGAACTCTGAACAACAGTCGCCAAGAGTTACACCGAAGTCAGGATTCCATCGACAAGACAATTGCTCTTCACCAAGACATCACCCCATAGGTTCCAAGTCACCCCGATTCAATCTTGTTGGCTAGATTTACTGCTTTCACCAAGACTTCATACCAAAGCCTTTAAGTCATATCGATGTGTTCCACTGTCGGCGAGAGAATCAACCTTCGGCAAGACATCTTACCAAGGCTTCCATGTTATCCTGAAACAACTTGTTCGCCAAGAGTCACACCGAACTGATGACCCCACATGCTGTCAGTGAGACTTTCGATATTTGATGACACATCATATCAAAACAATAGGTTACACCGATGACCCCTAACACTGTCGCTGAGACATCTCCCAGTTGCCAAGAGATCATGCCGATAGGAACAAGTCATACCGATTTCTTCATCGGCCAGATAGACTGAAGGTCATGTCAATATTGACAAGACTTCCTATCGTCGCCGAGACTTCTCACCGAGACTCTTGAGTTAGCCCGAGTGTATACCGTCAGTGAGACATTCCTTAGTCGCCAAGAGATCTTCCTGAGAGTTCAAGTCACCCCGAACCAACTTATTGGTGAGACTTCTCCTAGTCACCATGACTTCCTGCCGAATCCATTTGTTATCCCGAAGACTCTAAGTCGCCATGAGTCTCCTCGAAGCCCACTAACAAACCCTTATGTCGCTGAGACATTCCACTCGGTAGGAGATTATAGCAAAGGCCACAAGTCACAGCGATAAGCTTCTTTGGCAAGACAAAAGCATTGTCTTGGTGACATGAGCAAAACACAAGGTAAACTGCCAGTCAGCCAGACAACAGAAATGTCACAACGACTAAGCTTTCTCAGAGGTTTCAGCCTATGAGATTGAGGAATATTTTCCAACAATCTCCCACTTGACGAAGATCACACAGGCACCTCCAAAACAACTAGAAACTAAGATCAAACTAGCTCCATTAGTTCAAACCCTGCAATACTCAAGACACCCAACCAAGAAGATTCCACAGATAACAATCCACAAGACAATTTGCAACAAAGACCAGGCATCCAACTGCAACTCACTGTCCAACAAGGCAACCAAAAAGCAATAGATCACAGCCTCTAGGAAACTACATAGACTTTAAACATGCTCTCATGCTCCATCAAGAATTCTGCTCCAACATCCAAGATGTTCACCATTCAGACAACAATCCTATCATCTTCCACATGTGGAAGAAAGATACAAAGCCAAGGTGTATAAGCACCATTCCAATGAACACAAGCAAAAAATATCCTGGTGATATCTTGAACAAGATACTGCTACCACTTCACTGTGCTCAATCGCTATACAAAAGTAATATCATCTTCAAAGCTTCAATCAGAACACAATAGTGAAGTCATTATCCAGAAACAAGAAACTAAACAACACCAGTTAGAACAATAATCAGACTAACTGCTTCCATTCAACCGGGAGCAAAACCCATCATGACCAAATAAGCATCCATAGCTCAAAGCTGGCTCATCCAATCTCACATGCCTCCCACAAGCATCACACCTTTTAGTCTCTTCCATCCATTAACAATAAATACAAGTTCCAAAGTATCAACCAAGTGAAGAAGACAAGACACATGTGAACTCCCACTACCTCAGAAATTATATCTCGAAGATCAAGGCATCACAGAAGCCTACCAATACTAGCACAAAGAAAAATGTAACCCCAGAAGTACCGAAGAAAACCACAATGAGGCAACAACCCGCAATGGAATCTACACAAGAAACATTTCTCTCACCACAAACCTTCATGATCATAGAGAGAAACACTACACATCATCTTCCTGTAGAACATACTCCTACATACACTTCTAACAGCCAACTATGTCAAGAATGATCTTCTTCACATCCCAAAAGAAAGCCTTAACAACATCCATCCATTCAATCACCAAGATCAAACCAACTTCTAATATCATGTAATCAATATGGATGTAAGCTTCTTAAAGAAGATCACGCTAAATCATTTTCCATTTCAAGAAATCAGCCCATACATCATCTCCTACCAATACTCATCAATAAATGACATAACACAAAGGCTCAAGGAGATACAACAAACTATACAACTTCCACTATGAATCCTCCAAAACCATTAAACAACAATTCAAGATCCATATCATGAAAGTAAACATTAAACACATCTAAAAGATATAAAGGGCCAAATACCTTTCAGATAAACTGTCGAGTAGACCAAGACTAATCCAAGAGCAATCTCATCATAGGTCTCTTATTGAACTCACGTTCAACCAAGGTGTAGGCTTCTCAGACTTTCTCCTAAAAAACTTTAACAAGAGTAACAAGCAACAACACATCTCTCATAAGAGAAAAACAACCTCACCTTATTCTTCATGTATCCATGAGTACTAGCAACCGATCATCTCATGCTAAACTCCATCTGCATTACTACACTATCATGAAGTATCAAGCAAATAATGAAAGCACCCAATGCACAAATAAATTACTAGACCATTGTCAAAGCTCCAATCATCTGAATCAGGAACTTATCATGACACCATGATCTACACATCCCCATAGGAGATACCATGTCATGATTCACCATTGTCTCAAGTACAATGCACAATGCCAAAACTCCAGTGCACAAGCAAGAGTATACCATTACATAAAGCAAATATACTTAAAACCAACATCACCTGTCAAGCACCACCAACACCTTAGCCAAAGACTCCAAGCATCCTACATGGTTCCAAGATGTTGCACATCTTCAAATAATGTCCACGCAAAAGCAAAAGAACCCTTCTGCAATACTAAAGAAGACCATTCACCACCATGTGATGAATCCACAGTCACTGCTAGAACTCCCACTGAAACATGACACCCGAGCTCTCCAAGCATCATGACCACCTGCTACAGGTTCCCTTAACCGACTATTCAGGTACTCAAGAATATCCATCCTCTCATCTAAAAAATAGTCACACCAATGCACAAGTGACCAACGACAAGGCCAGCTACAAATCTGCACCATCAATGAATCAACCTCGTGGATAAAGATAGTCCACATCCAAGTTATCTCATTGCAGCCAATGGGTAGCTAATCCATCAACCGCATAACTAGTAGATCACAACCATCGAACATGCAAAACCCGTTATCACATTGAAAACTGCAACATTGAGATATCAAAGAGAATAACCACATAGACAACATGACTCAAACACCAGATCATAGATTCTGATTTTCCAATCATGTCCACAACGAGCACCATAATCAAGGAACTTACAAGTACCACCATAGGAATGTTGAGTGACAGATCAAGTACCAACACTCCCATGCAGAGAAGAAATCACACCTTCTCAAACCATGCACAAAGCATGCATGCAGACCTACAACTATCTCATCCAGCAACACCCCAAAAGGTTAGTGTCTAGACAATAGCTTAACAACAACTCCACATGATCACAAGTTTTGCTTAACCGTGTCAAAACTGCAAAACCACAGAGCCATGCAAGTACAGATTATCCTTAGAAAGGAAAAAAACAGCTCAGTATATCCAAGCCCTTCAAAATAACCTTTAAACCGCCCACCATGGCCATATCCAAGAAGAGAGAGGCATATTTAGAAGCTTAAAATCATCTAATGATTAACCTATAGCCTTTCAAGTATTCGGGAGGGTTGGCCAGAAATGCTGCTTTCCAACACCAGGAACCACCACCTAGCATAAGAACTCTCTTCCATGACTGAGAAACAATCTATGCTTCTCCATATCACCCAGGAGCCTGTCACACAGACACCAATATGAAAGCTTTACTGCTACACACTCATAGAGCAAAGAAAACCACCTCATACTCCAAGATTAAACCTCTACCAGCCAAGAGACATAGATCACAACATGATCAACTCCATTTTCCATCTTGACCATCCTTCAAGCTGCATGTTGTCTCAGAATACCACAAGGATTCCACTCATCAAAGGATCAATAAATAAGTCCGTTCCTCCAGATTTCTTCTAGCCCTTCAAACTGAGAAATCTTCATACGAGAAATACCCAAAACCAACAACCAAAAGAAGGATTTGATACCACTTGTAAGGAAATCTAGGAGCGCATCTAGTGCAAACTCCATGCAGTAGTGCCTTCGGTAACTTTCATTTCCAATTAGGTTGCCTCAAAGACACGAACAATTATGTCCAAATAAGGAACAAACACAGTTCATTTCCTACATTGATCCATCTGAGAGAAACACATGTAAATTCAATAGCAAGCATTAACAAATTATACTACACAAACCAACATACATGAAAGATTTATATGGGGAAAATCCTTTCAAATAAAAAACCCTACACTCCAAAGATTGATCCATTGTATTATTCAGCAACAGAATGGTTATAATACAATTTCAGGCTCTTAGCCTTTCCAAAGATTACATCTTGTTCATCTGGATGCAACTGGTAACATACTATCCCTAAGAGATCAAACATGGCATTCATGATCATGAGAGATTCTAGCAGCATAACTCTACCTCTCTCACTCTCTACCTTGGCCTCATGGCTTTGGCCTATCAGCTAGCCACTCAGCCTTTCTCTATCGATCTTTCTCTGGCTCTCGGCTCTTTAGCATCAGCCTTAGAACATCCAATGCATACATATATACATTCGTTCTCTGCATGCTCTATAGAATCGTTCTTTTCCAACTGTCAGATCAGAACTCACAAGTCATCCATCCCAGCATCATCAGATGTTTCCACTTCCTCGTGCCTTAGTTTTCCAACTTCGATACAGAAATGGTTCAGCAAACAGTTCACTTTTGCTTTCTCGAATTGGTCCACATCGCACCACGTCAGACAACCTTCACTCGGTCAACATCGATCAACTTGTGTCACATGTCGGTGAGACACTAGAAGTGTCTCCCTAATGCCACAAGACCCAATTACATGTTGTCTCCAAGAGTCATCTCCATCGGCAAGAGGTTCTATCGATATCCACAAGTCATACCGATTTCACCATTCTCATCGGTGAGACAATTGCCATTCGATGAAACATCACACCAAGCTCATAAGTCATTCCGAAGTTTTCTTTAGTTGCCAAGACTTTTTTCATTTACTGAGAGATCATATCATGTCTTCAAGTCATTCCAAAACCCATTGTATTCTTATCGGCATCCATCTATCGGCAAGAGTCACCTTATCGGCATGATCGGCGAGACCTCTCACCGACCTCCAGTTGAACTCATCTGCCAATGCTATTGCCAAGACATTCAACTATCACCAAGAGGTTTCACTGAGGTCTTCAAGTCACATAGACATGAATGTTCTCATCAGCAAGACTATTGTATTTTGCTGAGACCTCACATTGAGCTTCATGTTATAGTGAACTCTGAACAACAGTCGCCAAGAGTTACACATAAGTCAGAATTCCATTGGCAAGACAATTGCTCTTCACCAAGACATCACCCCGCAGGTTCCAAGACACCCCGATTCAATCTTGTTAGCCAGACTTACTACTTTGGCCAAGACTTCATACCGAAGCCTTTAAGTCATTGATGTGTTCCATTCTCGGTGAGAGAAACAACCTTCGGCAAGACATCTTACCGAGGCTTCCATGTTATCTTGAAACAACTTGTTTGCCAAGAATCACACTGAACTGATGACCCCACATGTTGTCGGTGAGACTTCTGATATTTGATGAGACATCATATCAAAACAATACATTACACTGATGACCCCTAACACTATCGCTGAGACATCTCCCGGTCGCCAAGAGATCATGCTGATAGGAAAAAGTCATACCGATTTCTTCATCGGCCAGACAGACCGAAGGTCATGTTGATATCGTCAAGACTTCCTATCATTGCCAAGACTTCTCACTGAGACTCTTGAGTTAGCCCGAGTGTATACCATCGGTGAGACATTCCTCAGTTGCTAAGAGATCTTCTTGAGAGTTCAAGTCACCCTGAACCAACTTATCAGTGAGACTTCTCCCAGTCGCCATGACTTCCTGCTGAATCCATTTGTTATCCCAAAGACTCTAAGTCACCATGAGTCTCCCTGAAGCCCAATAACAAACCCTTATGTCACCGAGAAATTCCACTTGATAGGAGATTACAGCAAAGGCCACAAGTCATAGCGATAGGCTTCTTTGGCAAGACAAAAACATTGTCTTGGCAACATGAGCAAAACACAAGGTAAACTGCCAATCGACCAGACAACAGAAATGTCACAACGGCTAAGCTTTCTCAGAGGTTTCAGCCTGTGAGATTGAGGCATATTTTCCAACAAAAAGAAGATGACCAATATGAACACTATCTTTCAATATCTTCTGCATTAGTAAGTATTACAAAAAGATGGTCTAACTAGACCTCAACAATCTCCTTAAGGAGCTAAGAGGTTTTCACATCATCTCTTTGTCTTTATACAACAATTAGTTCATATTGAAATTCACCAACTCTCAGTCTTTGTTTCCCTTCATTTTTTTCAAAGATATCAAATTTATTTCCAATTCTATTTACTTTAGATTCAACTGCTTCAATTCTACTTTTGAAATTATCTACCATAGCAAGCCACCAGAGGCAATACTTGTAAATATCTGATATTTCTGTAATGCATTTCTTCATTTCCTCAATAAGTTTAGATAATATTTTCTTAGCTTTAGTACATCTCTTTTCAACCAAGGATTCAAACTTATGTCCTTCTAGACCTTCAAGAAACATACTTTCAGCTTTAGAGCAATGTGAACTGTAGATTTTTGGCACCAATGCACTTCTCTAGCTCTTTTAGGGTTTTTCACATAAAAGGAGAGAGGTAGGGCCAAAATGCTAAAGGGTTCATTCAAATTATGTTGTGTGATGCTATTATGAAGTGAACTAAATGTTATTAAGTGATCTATATGACTGATTATGAATGTAAAACTAAGATTTAGGCTATGTTGGAAAGCACAATGTGATATGCAAACAATGAACCAAGAATGAATAAAATGCAAAACAGAAAGAGAAAGGCTAAATCAGAGTGCAACTCATCAAGATTTGAAGAATCTAAAATGGTCTGACTGCTGTCTAAAATTATCAAAAATCAACAGTGGGACTCATTCGCCTAGGGTGGCAAATTAGTCTTGGTATTGGTGAAAAATTGTCGAAAACAAGTTTTTGATTAACAGGATCCAAAATCTGACAAAACCTAGATTTTCAATCTTAAGGTGGGACTCATTCACCATTAGTGGTGAATCAATCCTCTCCCAAAATTATGAGAAATCAGGAGACAACTCTACAACACCAGATCTGGAACTATCTACTCGTTGGGTTGCCAAAGTCAATTCTACAAGAAGCAGACATAATACCTTCTCCAAGCTTCAAATATGGTTGATTTGACTTGAAGCACCTAGTTGACTTGTTTACCAATCTTCAATCACCTAAATTCTTGTTAAATCTGCATACATAGGTCTACAAACACACATGCAAGAGGGGGAAAATGGTTGAGGGTTAGCAAATAAGGGTTTTCCTTGGTCAAACCCCACTTTGGTAATCAAACCCTTAATAAAATAATGAAATGTAAGAGAATGATAAACAAATAACATGCAAATGCTATAAACTTACCAAACCCTTGTTGATGAAAATCTGAAGTTATATCAATGGATGCTCCAAAATGCCTGAATAGTGCTTGATTTGATGTTGTAATATGTGTGAATGCTTGAATGAATGGCAATTGAAATAGATGTAAAAACACTTATTTATACAATCTTGTGCCTTAGTAACCTGGTAATACCTCATCATAGGCCAACATCAAGTGATTTTGAATAAAAACCCAAAAGGAAATTTTAAAAAAATTGAATTTGGAGCCAAGGGGGACTCATTTGCCACCCATGACGAATGGGTGTCAGGAATTATCTTGTACTTAATGTTGTTTGTTGGGCTTACATTCAAAAATGCACTTAATTAAGGCTTATAAGGGCATAAATGGGTCAAAGAATGCATAAGAAAGGTGTAAATAGTGAAATTATGCCTAGAAAAGCATGAAATCTTGTTACAAGACTTTACAACACTTCAAAATAGGACTTGATTAGTGATGAAAAGGTGATTTTTAGGTGAATTGTAATGAATAAATTCTGGAAGAGTGTAGAAATTTCTTACAACACTTCACAACAACTTCACAAGACATCATTATTTGAATTTTAGTACCTAAATATGCACGTTCAAGCCATGTTACGACATAAAATCATAGAAAAATAGATTGAACATCATGAAGCAAGACCTAAAAGACCATGAAAATGACATGGGTCCATTTTTCTACGGTGCATTTAGCCCCCACTTTAGTGAGAGGATGAACTTGCTTCAAACTCACACTAAATTAGTCATGAATATTGAGAGGAGGGTTCAAATGTAATTATGTTAGCAAGATGGAATACAATGATCAAGAGAGATGATCAAGCCCCCAGGATGAAGATCTGATGGCAATCTAAGCATAAGAACAAAGGAACACACAAATGTTGAGAATCAGATGAAGCTTCGATCATCTATCCAACTAGTTGTGGATTAGATCTAGGCTAAAAGAGAATGTATACTCACTTTGGTGCGACAGAACTCATGGTGGTCCATTGGGTGAGAAGGCCCAAGTATACTCACTTTGGGACCACGAAACTTCTGATTTTCAGTGGAGTGAGAAAGACCAAAAAGGGGAGATACATACGCTAGTTGGTATGCACTCACAAACATAAAGGTGGCTATGGGGAAAGTCATGCCGCTAGATGGGCTTCCTATTCAACCATATCAAAGTTATACCTCCTGATAACTTTAACAAGGTGCCACAAGGAAAATGTTGGTTCGTGCTTCATGAGACAAGAAAAGCTCCATATGCTTAGAACTCATGAACAAAAAGGAAAGTACCACAGGCATGCAAGTTGTGTTATGCAAGGTGGCAAAAAATACAAAATGAAAAAATGAAAAAATGTAAAAATGCAAAAGATGTTCAAAGGAGTCTTGTTAAGTTTATGCAAAGTCAGTCACTTAGGGAACATTGTGTCTAATGTCTCCAAGATAGGACCAATCAAAGAATAATATATTCACAGCTTAGGGAATGTAGTGCATTGCATCAGGCCACCAAGAGGAATGTAGTATGCTAAGATAGATCACACTTATGAAGGACATCACACCCAATGTCATCCAAAAAGTGACTAACGCATCATATAAATGACAAGGCTACACTAGGAACCAAGAATGAAAATGAATTAATGGTAATGTATTCCCCCCACTTTAAAGGAGTTGTGATACACCATTATGTGAGCAATTGCTTGAAAGTAGAAAAAGAAAGAAAATGCAAATAGAAAATAGACATGAGAGCCAACTTGGAAATTCGCTATGCCAAGTCATATGTTTCTGAGTAAGGTTGCATCATATCAATGAAAAGGAAAACCAAAAGGAAGGGAGTTTCCCCCTAGAAAAGAACACACCAAACACATAAGGGATGAATTTGGGGTCAGTATGTTAATTGCTCCAATGTTTTTATAAAAGAGGTTGGAGTTGTCATCATTCCCCAAAGCACATAGAACTGGAAGAATAACACAAAGAGAGTGAAAATGAAAGGAAAGGAAAGTCCATTTTGGGTCAACATGGAAGAGACATTGTGGTCTCAATGCTTTGCATCGTCCCAAAAGGAAAACACAAGTGAAAATAAAGAAAACGAAAAGGTCAATGGAAAAGAAAAAGCTTTTGGGTCAACATGAAGGATACATTGTCGTCTTGATGCCTTGCGTCATCCCCAAAAGTAAAACACAAGAAAAGACAGTAAAAAAGGAAAAGGGACCGATTGTGTCAACATGGAAGAGACATAGGGCATCTCAATGCTTTGCGTCATCCCCAAAAGGAAAACACAAAACAAAAGAGAAAAAGACGAGGACCTTTTGGGTCAACATGGAAGAGACATATGGCATCTCTACGCTTTATGTCATCCCCAAAAGGAAAACACAAAAGAAAAAGTGAAAAAGACAAGGTACGACATATAGAAGAAGAGAGGTACAAATAGAAGAAGTGTACAATGAGAGAGAAAAAATTGAACACGTGATATGGGGGAACACAATACACATGAAAGTGAACAATGGAAAATGAAAATAGAAATGCCAAAAAGGCTAGTTAAGCGAATGCAATTCAACCATCTAACAAGTCATCTGCTTCCCAATCATGTTCAGTATAATGTAAGGGTGGTTGACTGTCCAAAAGAAGAATTGCAAGTGCCGAACTAGGATTCACACTAGGTTCTTCACTTGGTTGAGAGGATTTATCATTTAAGTTCATTGTAGAGGAAAATAAAGAGTTTAAATAATTGTGCACTTCTTCATCTATTTTTTCTGTCATTGAATCATCATCATCATCATCATCATCAAGATTGATGATGATGGGAGGACGAAGGGTAATTTCCAAGGAAGGATGTATCAAAAACTATGGTTGTTGGATTGGTTCATTTTGTTGTGAAGGTTGTAACAGACTATCTTGTGGTGGGTCAAGAGGAGAGTGGTCATCTATTACTTTTTCAAAGGCGGAGGTTGATTGTCTTTATTTTCTTCTATGCAAGATTGATAGGGAAGGAGATGACAATGACATCTATGTTCCCTAGCACCACAATTTTGTTTGATTCAGTTTTGGAGTTGTTGAGGTGTAAGAGAAGATTGAGTCATCATAGGTTCTTCTCCTTTTAAATGGGGAAGAATAAAAGAAATAGAAGAGGATGGATCAATCACTTTCTCTTTAGCTTTATACACTTGTTTTATACGAGGAGGTATGACAGGATTGGTTTCATTTTCCCTTGGTCATTTAAATGATGGCCAGGAAGTGTCTAAGGGTGGTTGTTCATGAGGTTGTATGGTTTGTTCGATGTTAGACTCAAGTTGAAGCATGGTTTCATCTATGATAGGAGGAGCGAAAGTTGACGGGGACATGTTACGAAGAGACAATTCGGCTATGTGTTTGGCTTTGAACTTTTGATAGGTTATGAAAAAGAAGTCTTTACGGGGGGTAATGGGTTCCATAGGTGTGGTCCAAAAGGCTTCTAAGGAAAAATTACCTTTAGAAAATAATGGATGAAAGCCACTATGGTGTATGGTAAATATTTCATTGTCATGTGGAAACTTCAAACATTTGTGAGCCACTAACGGGACTGCTTTCATTGAGCAGAGCCAAGGGTGGCCTAGCCACAAATGAAATTGATCTAATTATGGAATAATAGAAAATGTTACATCTGAAGCTTTGGGTCCTATTTGTAGGGGGAGTATGATCAATCTAATCATAGGGCACACAAAACTAGTATGTGTTTTTATCTGTGCAGTTGGTTTATTATAGTCATCTTGATATAGATCATGTAATACTAGAAATTCTTCTATGATCACATTCTCACCATAGGCAGGATCTATTAATATCCCATTGGTGGGTTTATCATAGATTCTACTGGCTATGTAAAGAGGACCATTAGGAAGTTTTTGAAGTATATCTTTAGCAGAAAAAGTGATATCAAGAGATTTATTGTTTTGGCCCTTATGAGGGATAGCGTTTATCACACCCACAAGTTTATCCATATGATTAACTTGGGTAACAATTGGAGTTATATTATGTTGTTCATTATTTGTATTAACATTCATTACATCAGTGTTTGAATGTTCACTAGCCTTGACAAATGAGATATTGTGTTTAGGCACGGGATTGGTGAAAATTTGTAAATTCTAGTTAGGGGGTGCAATGAACTTATTGCCTTGATCATTAACACCCACAATGGAAAAATGGTCTAAATCAATGAGGTCTTGAACTAAATGTTTTAGATACTTGCATTGTTCGATGTCACGTCCATTTTGGTGATGAAAATGAAAATAAGCATTAGGTTTGAAGGTGGGTGGTAATGTTTGGGTGAGATCAAGTGGTTAATAGGTGGCAAAGTGATCATGTGTTGTTGAAGCAATTGGTTCATTGTATTGTGGAGGGTATCGAGTAAGGGAGTAAATTGTCTCTTTGGGTCCCCATAGGTATAAGGAACTGTTGCTTTAACAACTGCTACTTGGTTTGGAACTGGTTGGGTTGGTTGTGGTTGTGGAGGAAGATTGAACTGTGAAAAGCCTCTATTTGGTTTGCAAAAGTTTTGTGTGTTATTTTGGTTTTGTGGTTCAGATTTTTTAGCCTAGTTAGAAGTGGACTTTAAGTCTCGACTAGAAACTGAGTTGTGATAATCACATAAGGTTGTGCATAAATGCATGAAAGAAGTAAATTTCATCATAGTTAATTTATCTTGAATTTTTTTAATAAAAATCTTCTGTAGATGTGCATCAGGAATCTTGACATCAATTTGAGCATATAATGACTGGTATCGTGAGATAAAATTAGTTACTTTTATGTCTATGTTTTGTCTACATCACATGAGGTCAACCATGGTCTTTTTAGGTTTCATATGAACTTAAAAGTGACTTATGAAAGCATCCACCAATTTATTGAAGGATCAAATGGAATGATTGAGCAAGTTGAAGAACCACTCTAATGCAGTATCTTTCAATGTTCTTGGAAAAAGTTTGGCTAAGAGTTTATCATCAAGGACAAAATCACTACATAAAGTTGTATAAGAATTAACATGGTTTATAGGGTATCCTTTACCTCCATATTTCTCAAACTGAGGAATTTCTATCCCTTGTGGCATCGGGGTTTGTAATATTTCTAAGGATAAGGGGATACTACAAACATGATATGTGGGTGGAGTAGTTTGACCTTGGCTAATGGTGGAAATTTGTTGTTGCATGGATGAAACGGTTGTAAGGAGTTGTGTAAGAATAGGGTTGGGGTAAGTGGTTTGGGGTGGAAGGGAAAATGTTGATGGAGTGTATGTGGTGTTAGGGGAAGTGAAAGGAACAATAAGAGGGATGAAGGTAGTGGAGGGGACTCGCGACACCACAAGAGAACTAGGAATGCTATTTGGAATTGGGAAAGGAGCCATATGACTAACCTGGTGCATAGTCGTGGTGACTTGCAAAGTTGTATAAGTTGGTATGGATGCTATGGTTGAAGGGGGAGGAATTTGAGGCCCTCTTTGGCTTACAAGAATATTTACAGATTGGGTATTAGAAAAGGCATGTTTATTGTAAATCTTGAAAATTCTCTTCATAACTTGCAAGCCATCATCAATTTCAATCAAATGATGAAGGGATTCTATTGTGGGTATGTTGGTGGTGGAAATGTTTTCAAGGGACAAGTCCTATTGTAAATGTGCAAAATCCTCATGGATATTAATGACCTTTTCTTGCGGGAGGGAGTTGTTTTAGGTGTCAAAATTCATTGGATGGAAAGGTGAAGGCATAGAACTGGTATTTCCCATGCCTAATGCACCATTTTCCATACAAGGAGTAGGAGCTCTTGAGATCCCAAGGTCCACAACGAAAGTGTTATCGTGGGATGCCATGAGTCTAGAACTTCATCTCACTAAAGTATTATCAATGGGGCACCAAACACTCATACAAGTACCAAAAAAGATGGGGTGAATGAAAATGCAATGAAATCTAGGAGTTTTAAATGCAAATAACTAAAATTTTGCTAAATGTAACCAACTAGTAACTACAAAAAACAAAAATGCACGAAAATGCCAAAAAAATGCTTGAAAATACTATGTAAAAAGTGCAGAGGGACTGATTCCGCCAGGGTGGCGAATGAGTCCCAGTATGATATTTTTTTGTGTTTTTCAGAAATTTTTAAATGATTCTAATGCTTTTTAGAATGCACTTAAGGATACAAAATGCAAATTTTCAATTTTTTCAATAATATGCAATGCAAAAATGAAATCTAAATAGAGCTTTCACTAATGCAATATGAGAAGTCTTAGAATGAAAAATCAAAACAATATCCTAATTGAATAATGATGCAAATGTAATCTAGGATGCAATATGAAAATGCAAAGTGTTCAAAATGCAGGTTCGCCAAAATGAACCTTAGATTTTTGGCACCAATGCACTTCTCTAGCTCTTCTAGGGTTTTTCACATAAAAGGAGAGAGGTATGGCCAAAAATGCTAAAGGTTTCATTAAAATTATGTTATGTGTTATCTTATTATGAAGTGAACTAAATGCAATTAAGTGATCTATATGACTAATTATGAATGCAAAACTAAGATTTAGGCTATGTTGGAAAACATAATGTGATATGCAAACAATGAACCAAGAATGAATAAAATGCAAAATAGAAAGAGAAAGGCTGAATTAGAGTGCACCTAGGAAAGATTTGAAGAATATGGAATTGTTTGAATGGTGTTTGAAATTACTGAAAAATCAATAGTGGGACTCATTCGCCCAGGGTGGTGAATTAGTCCTGCTACTGGTGAAAAATTGTCAAAAACAAGTTTCTGACTAACGGGATCTAGAATCTGACAAACCCTAGATTTTCAGTCTTAAGGTGGGACTCATTCACCATTGGTGGTGAATTAGTCCTCTCCCAAAATTCTAAGAAATTAGGAGACAAGTCTGCAACACCAGATCTGGAAATGTTTGCTTCTCGAGTTGTCGAAGTCAATTCTACAGGAAATGGACAGAATACCTTGTCTAAGCTTGAAATATGGTTGATTTGACTTGAAGCACCTAGTTGACTTGTTGGCCAATCTTCAATCACCTAAATGCTTGTTAAATATGAATACATAGGTCTACAAACACACATGCAAGAGGGGAAAAGTGGTTGAGGGTTAGCAAATAAGGGTTTTCCTTGGTCAAACCCACTTTGGTAATCAAACCCTTAATAAAATAATGAAATCTAAGAGAATGATAAAAAAATAACGTGCAAATGCTATCAACTTACCAAACCCTTGTTGATGAAAATCTTAATTTATATCAATGGATGCTCTAAAATGCTTGAATAGTGCTTGATTTGATGTTGTAAGATGCTTGAATGCTTGAATGAATGGGGGTTGAAATGGATGTAAAAACACTTATTTATATAATCTTGTGCCTTAGTAACCCATTAATACCTCATCATAGGCTGACATCAAGTGATTTTGAATAAAAACCCAAAAGGAAATTTTAAATTTTTTGAATTTGGAGCCAAGGGGGACTCATTCGCCACCCATTCCAAATGGGTCCCACCTAGGACCTAAAAATGGGTGTTGGGAATTATCTTGTATTTAATGATTACATTAAAAAATGCACTTAATTAAGGCTTATAAGGGCATTAAGGGGTCAAATAAAGCATTAGAAAGGTGTAAATAGTTAAATTATGCCTAGAAACATGTGAAATCTTGCTACAAGACTTTACAACACTTCAAAATAGGACTTGATTAGTGATGAAAAGGTGATTTTTAGGTTAATTGTAATGAATAGAGTCTGGAAGAGTATAGAAATGTCTTACAACACTTGAAAACACCTTCACAAGATGTCATTATTTGAATTTTAGTACCTAAATATGCATTTTCAAGCCATGTTATGACATAAAATCATAGAAAAATAGACCAAACATGATGAAGCGAGGCCTAAAAGACAATGAAAATGACAAGGGACCATTTTTCTATGGTGCAGGATGACGCCACTCAACTCTCTATCCATTGTCATGCTTTCTTGAATTCGTTAATTGAAACTTCTTTATTTTTCTTCTTCCCCTTTTTGCAAACTAAGAAAGGATTCCAAATTACCCATGCCAATTTCTTTGAATTCCCTTTAGAATTACTTCAAGCTCGCTTGAAGATTGCTCTAGGGCACCTTTCAAGTTCTTCAAATGCTCAATTAATCAAGAAGACTCCAAATTTTAACTTATACACCATCGAATTTACCCTAAAATGCATTAAATGTGGTAGACATCAAAAAGTTGCTAAAAACATTCTTCTTAACATAGAAAACCCTAATTTGGTTTGTAAATCATCATGACAACATGTTTTCTTCCATTTCTTTTTCCAAAGCCTTTGATTCTTCATTCTTCACATTTCGTCCTCATGCCAACCTCTGACACATAATTTATTTGGGGGTTTTTATGATTTTCTGATAATGCTCCCCCTAAGACCATGCTAGGTCTAAATTGTAAAGGAATCATCCGTACAAGATGAGGGAATAGACACATCAGTAGCTTAAGTTTTGTCTTCTTCTTTCTTGTTCAATATCTTATTCATCTCTTGCTTCATTTCTTATTTTTCAACCTTCTTTACTGGATCATCCTTTTCTACTAGAGTGGACTTCATTCCTTTCTTACTTCTACAAACCTTTGAAATATGTCCTGGTTTACTGCAATTATAACAGACAACACTTTTCTAATTACTCTGACCTCCATTACCTCTCAATGTACATTGATTTTCTCTATGTCCAAATTTGTTAGAGGTATAACAGTAGCTATTAAAGCATTGATACATTTTCCTTCATTAAACTTGTTCCTCATTACTTGACTTATCATTCTCACTTGAGATCTGCATTCAATAGCTTTATGTCCAACCTTCTTAAATTCAAAACATTGTCTAGTGAAGGGACTAAAAATTTGATTCTTCCTACTCCTACATTTTATTGCCTTGTGACCATATTTATTATAGAAAAAACAAATACCATTAAAAGAGGGATACCTTTGTGCATTAGGTTGCCTCATAGGCGGTCTCCTTGTTAAATTTCTTGAATTTCTTTTCTGCTTCCCTTTGTCCTGATTCATTTGATTGTCCTTAGAACTTTCACCTCCATCATTTCCCAAGCCAACTTTGTCTTTACTTGATTTCTATGTAGCAAGAAATTCTCCAAGCTTATCAGAGTTTGATTTGAAATTATTCTCACAAATTTTTTCCTTTTCCAGTTCAATCCTTAAGTTTACTACCTCATGTTCAAGTTTAAAGCATTCATCAGTTTTGTTCTACACCATTGTATTCAAACATTCTTAAATTCTCTTCTCTTCTACTATCACTTTCAATCCAATTATCTCTTGTTTCAACTGCTCACTCACTTCTCTATGTCTTCCCTTGAATTTCTTCAATTTTTCTTTCAATTTTTGGACATATTCATTTGCATCATAAATATTCTCTTCCAGATCTCTATTTTTCTCTTTCCACTTTGTCAAGATCCTCAATGTGATCAGAATCTCTCCTTTATCATCCATCTAATCAACCTTCAGGATCCTCCTCAAGTGGTTAAGCTCTTCACCAAGGAACCAAAGCTACGATACCAATTGTGAAAAGATGCAGGACACTAAGACATTTAGTTATGCTTTGCATGGTACTTTGCATGTTACATTCATTTCTTGTCTTTCCAAGCCCTATCTTGGTGGTGAACCATCCTTTAGTATGTAATCACACACTAGGATACCTTATTGCGAGATATCTTTCCCCCTTGCTACATTCAGATTGAAATCTCCAAGGTTTCCTTAAGTGTAACAAGTGTGAAATAGGAACCCTACCCTTGTGCTCTATTCCTCAAAGGTTGGGCACCCTATTTTCATTGTTACATTTTGGTGAACCTAACATGAACACCTCTTTTCTGATTTGGAGTGCATAATAATCCTAGATCTAGCTTGCATTGACTTTGCATTCTAGGTTTTGCATTAGTTAATTGGCATCTAGGGTTTCTAAATCTTGCATTAGTGAAAGTTCATATAGGTTGCATTTTTGCATCTTGCATCATTGAATTTCATCTGAAAACTACATTTACACTTATTTTAGACATCATCCAAACCATAAATCATAAAATTTACATAGAATTTGTTGAAAATGGTGTAAAAACCCTCATCTAGGATTCATATGCCCCTTTGGGTGATTTAGTTGTAGTATAGGTTGTTTTTCCTACTTTTTGGGAATTTTGTGGTAAATTTTTTAGTGTTTTACCCTTCCTAAAACCCTAACTAGGACTCATATGCCCCTCTAGGTGAATTAGTCCAAAATCAAACATGAAACTTCCTTTTAAAACATTGAAAACCTTATTTCTACACTCTTTTTTGTTGTCATAAGTTATCTATTTCAATTGGCTAAGTTTTTATTACATGCTTTTCATTAGATCTAGCTTAATTCAGTTCATTTCATGCATTACTTAATTTCAAATTCATATTTACAACATTTCATTTTCAGATTATTACATAGCATAATCAGTCAATTATCATATTCAAAATCTAAAAATTGCATTGTCCTTTTGCATGTTTGCTCTATCATTGTTGCATTTCAAATTTGTAGGACAATCATTACATCATGTTTTCATTACAAAAATCTATAGTTATCATACTTCATTTTCTATTTTCAAATCTTGTTGAGTGTTGTAAGAAATTTTAGTTAAGTGCATATGAATATGAGGTCCTCTCCCCTCTCTTTTTGTTCATCATTGATCCCTCTCCTAGTATCTCTTCCATGAGTGAGGTTAGTTTAGTGACAAAGAATACAACCTTGGGTAATCATAACAATCATATTCGTTCCTTCTAATATCTCTCCTAGTTGTGAAAAAGATATTTCAGTGTTAGAAGAACTAATTGATGATAGTTTTGAGAACCCTAGTTGTTTCTCCCCTCTTACCTCTCTTATTAAGGAAGAAATTACTAAACAAGAGGACATAACAATAGGTAATCATGATGACCACATAACACAACAAGAGACCATTGAAACTTCAACTAGTCTACATTCATTTCTCCATTCATTTCTCAATACCTTCCCCTCTTTTGATAATGTTTTAGAAGATGAAATTGTAAGTGAGGAAAATATATTCATATTAGATAATCAAATCTATAAGATCTATGACAACCCTCTTTATGATTCTTCCCCTAATTATCCTATTTTAGAAGAAATTATGGGACAAAGGAATTAAAGTATGCATAGTCATGACAATCACATTGGTTCTTCTCTTAGTATCTCTCCTAGTTGTGAAGAAGATACTTTAATGTTAGAAAATGCAATCAATGAAAGTCATGAGAATCTTATGTGTCTCTCTTCCCCTACAAAAAACATTATTGAACAAGACAATGACATCATTGATAAACAAGAAAATACAACAATAGATAACTCCCTTACTTTTGATGAAGTTATTTAGAAGATCCAACCTTTAAATGTCATGAATATCTAGTTTTTAGTTCTCCTAAAAACTCTCCTACTAGGGAAGATATCATGGTGGAAGAAAATGACAACATTGGCACATCTCTTTCAAACAGCAGTAATGTTGCCTCCTTGGATGATGGTGAAAAGATGACATTAGACTTCCCTTTATTAGAAATACATAAAACCAAAACCGCTAAGGTTATGAATGCACAAGTTTCTATTAGATACCCCTTGATTAATGGAACTCCTACATACCCTATGGGACATCCTAAGAATCCTCTAATTCTTTATCCACCTTCACACAAACCAAAAACTCAAAACAAACCCAAACTTATCCTTTACCGACCTAAGAATAATGTTTTGTAGTAGCTAAGTTATAACACCATTGCTCATACATATAACACTAGAAATAATCCACAGCAAAGAAAAACACCTTCAACATCCCTCCTATTGCCTAATCCTATCCTATCGAACCCTATCTTACCAGGTCCTCATTGTTCACCTCCACAAAGTGGAAAAGACCATGATCTTGTCAAACAACTAAAGAATACTCCTGCTAAATTATCATTGTGGGACCTTATTCAAGCCTCACCTTATTATCATAGTAAGTTTCAAAGTTGTTTACAACAAATTCCTATCTCTTCTAATGCACAACCAAATGACATAGTAGCCATGATCCAAGGAATAAATGTTGACATTATTTTCCACCAAAGTGAGCCCCCTCCTTTGGAAGTGCAAAAACAAAATGATGCTTTAGTAATAATAGTTGCCTTGATGGAAGGGGGATAAAAATAACCCTCATTGATAATGGCTCTGCCCTTATTCTATGTAGTGTGACCCTTTTGGATAGACTCAACATGGATAAATCAAAAATTCAACCTAACTCTTTATCTATTAAGGGATCTGACAATGTAGGAAAACAACTAGTTGGTGTGATCACTTTTTCTATTATAGTTGGAAATGCCACATTAGAAACACTGATCCATGTTATGCCTCATGATCTTTCATAAAACCTTCTTTTAGGTATACCTTGGATTCATGTAATGAATGGGGTGCCTTCTACTCTTCATTGTATAATGAAGTATGTCTACAACAACAAAGTGTACACATTCGAAGCTGAGCCTGAACCAAATAGTTGTTTAAACATTGAGGAAAAAAAAGAGAATCCTTTGAAAACATTAACACCAACTACACAAGTGTAACCCATGCAAGATAAAGAAAAACATATTGAGGAATTCATGAATCTATTAGAAGATGATTGGGGCTCCTTAGATCTCACACCAACATTCATGGGAAAATACGAGATCATAAAAAAAGACTTTGAAAAGGGAAAAGAAAAAGTGGGAACATCAACACAAAATTCAGAAAACCCCTTGAAAGCATCCACCTCAACCACTTTAGAAGAAGGAGCAAATTACATGAAAAACTTTGATGAAACTGACTATCAACAACCATTGAATCCAAAAGAAATGAAAATTCTTTATGGAAAGGTTATGAACTTCTGAAATAACTTGGATATAGTGGTAAAGAATGCAATGCTAGAGAACAAGGTATCCATGTCGCTATAGATCCTAACATGCAAGAAAATACTAGCGGTCTTGGTTATTGTCCCTCAAAAGAAACTAACAAGCCTTCACTTTATATCAACACTATTACCACATATTCCTCTTAGCCAACTTTAACATTAGTGCATCCTGAACTGGTAGACACTAGTGGTCTTGGTTTTTTTTCCTTTGAAAGAAATGAAACAAACAAACAAATATTAGCTTAACATCAATATCATCATGCAAAACACTAATGATTCAAATTTGATAAATTTTACACCCTCATGTAAAGGAAAGTATAAAATATCACAATCTAAAGAGTCTTGTGTAGGTATGACATCCTGTACTAAGCAAGAGATGCCTTTGTCACAAAATAAAGGAATATCTTCTACGATTGGTCAAGAGAGTATCTTGTTGAGGATCCTCCAAGATCGTTTTATATCTCTCCCTCCAAGAACATGAGAAATTTTATTACAAGATTTCATTTTGTGCATATCATAGAGTTCATGGTCATTCTACTAATGAATGTAAGGCTTTAAATGAAAAAAATCCAACACCTTAAGGAGTGTGGTGCTCTTCCTTATATGGGAGAACCTAATTCCTCTAATTGATATTGATTTTTACTCTAGCATGTTTCTTGGTTCATCCTTGTCTTGCACTAAGTGGGAGCAAGGGGTTAGGTAGCCTTGTTCTCATATGTCACTTGTTGTTGTCTCTTTTGGCTAGTTTACTGCCTTTCATGTACATATAAGAGAAAGCTTGGGATGTTGATGACATGCCTCAAGTTGACTTGCATGTGACATTACATCAATACTTAGGTTTCACTCTGTGATTTTCTTTATTCTTGTGATGTGTTCTTTTCTTGGTGGTATCATTGGGTTTAATTTCCTCTTAGAGCATATTTCTTTGACTCGTCCTCTCTTGGAGACATTAGGCATGATGATCCCTAAGATGAGACCTTACATGAACTAAGAAAAATTCCTTTGAACATACCTTACACTTTTACAACAATTGTTATACGGTCACCTTGCATAATACACTTTGCTTGCTTGTTGAGCCATCTTCTTTGTCCATGAGTTTCAAGCATACAAAACTTTACTTGCCTCATGAAGCTCAAGGTTCATTATTATGTGGTGCCTTGTCAAATTTATCAAGAGGTATAGCTTTGGTATGGTTAATGTACATGATGAGAATCCTAAACGTGGGCATGACTTTCTCATTGTATGGTGAGAAAGTAATA